>JAVHLU010000484.1:0-57552 GCA_036785755.1 Colletotrichum ledebouriae | reverse complement strand
TGTTATTGTTATTGTTATTGTTATTGTTATTGTTATTGTTATTGTTATTGTTATTGTTATTGTTATTGTTATTGTTATTGTTATTGTTATTGTTATTGTTATTGTTATTGTTATTGTTATTGTTATTATTATTTCAATTATTATCAATACTAGCCTTAATAGGTGGATTCGGTAAAGGGTTATGACTAGGATATAGGGGAGATATCTTAGTATTTTTATTATGGTTATTATTACTACTTTTAGTAGTATTATTATCAAATTGGGATTTAATATATTTAGGTAACTCTTTCTGTTGAGTAATAAAGGTGTTTTCTAATATAATAACGTCTGTCGACTATTACACCTTTTTATAATTTATATTATAGACCTTATAACCATTAGAGCTATAACTAATAATAGCTCCCTTTAAAGCTCTAGGGTCGAGCTTCTTTATCAACGGATTATAGACTTTATAGTATCATAAACTACCCTGTACCCTTATATTATTTATGTTAAGCCTTTCTTTCTTTTTTAACCTAAAAGGAGCTTTATATTTAATAGCCTTATAAGGGGATCTATTATATAGATATATTAAAGCAAGTACATAGGCTTAAGGGTAGACTAGAGTTATAAAGAGTAGCCCCAGTTGTATTAATAATAGGGCGTATAATATGCTCTATTAATCCGTTTAGTCTATAGGTATAAGGAGGTCTGATATCCTAGATAATACTACTATTTATATATATAGTCTTAATACGTTTATTACTGAATTTTAATCTACTATCCGTATTAAACTCCCTTATACGCTTATTATTATTATTATTATTAATTACTTTAGCCTTGAATTTATTCAAGGCTTTAGTAATAGACTCTACTATTTTATATCTTAATAGTTTTCCCCACGCAAAGCGGGTATCTTTGTTAATAAATACTATAAACCACCTATAATAATTATGGGTTTAAGGACTTATAGGTCTATAAAGATCTAAGGCTATATAATCTAGATAATCTAGATCCTTATTATATATTACTTTTTTATTAACCTTAGTAATAAGCCTGCCCTTACGGCAGGCTTTATAAGGTGGAAGATTTATTATATTCATAGCCTTATTATTATTGATAGAGTTATGATTTATTTTAGTATTATCTGAAATATCTTTAAGATATTTATAGCTTATATAACCTAAACGATTATGCTATAGTTTATATAGATCTTGATTCTTATTATTAGTTATAGATTGCGTATAGAGTAGGTTATTATTATTATTATAGTTATTATTCCTCTTATAGGGGGCTTTATAACCCTACTTCAAGGGTACTTTGAAGAGATAGAGGTTAATAAGCTTATAGCCTATAGCTATAATACGATCTTTATATATATCGTATAATATAGGCTTCCCTAAAATAATAGAGGCTATATCTATATTAATAGAACGACTTTAACTAAGTAAATTAATATCTAGTTTAGGTATATAGTAGACGTCTTTTAATATTATTTTATTATTATTAGGATAAATATCCAAATCTCCATTTATAGAAAAGATGAGCTGGTTTGCTTTGTCCCACCTTATAGAGATATTTATATGTTTCTTATTATTTAAAAGAGTGTGACTTTTACCCACATGAATAGTAGCAGCAGTATCGATATAAAATATAGTATTAATTTGGTTATAACGCCTTGATCCTAAGTCCTTTTTCTTAGTTAAAATACTCTATTAAATCAAAGTACGTAAGGTTATATTATTAGTTATATTATTATAAGAATTACTATGGGATACATTTACGTTTTCAAACCCTTGGTCTTCATTAGAGTCGTTAAGACTCATAGGATCCTCGTTTTAATCAACAAGCTGATCCATAGATATATAGGGGGCTATTAAAGTATTATTATTGTTTTCGTCTTCTATTTCTTCTATAACCCTCAAGGTAGTTATATCAACTTCCTTAGTAGTAGTAGAAGTAGAAGGCTTTTTTGTTTTTATTATTACTTTTATTGTTAGTTTTATTATTAGTTTTATTCCACCATACTAGGGCCTTTTTAGGGTATAGAAAGGCATAGTTATCTTCAGTATAGCTAGCCTTCTTGCAACTTTTATAATATAAGCCATTTTGCTTTCTCCAAGGCCTTTTAGTAACCTTATTTTTATTTCTATTTTTATTA
This sequence comes from Colletotrichum ledebouriae, assembly GCA_036785755.1. Classification (NCBI taxonomy): domain Eukaryota; kingdom Fungi; phylum Ascomycota; class Sordariomycetes; order Glomerellales; family Glomerellaceae; genus Colletotrichum; species Colletotrichum ledebouriae. Next base: position 55,412 of record JAVHLU010000484.1, on the reverse strand, counting down.
TTATTAGTAGTAAAATTTACTACTTTACCCTTACGCCTTGATTTATCTAATAAGTTAGAGAATAGACTATTGAGGGTATAGGTATCCTTATTAGCCCTAAGACCTTAAGTAATAGTAGTTATAAAACTATTATACTCTTCGTCTAGGCTATTTAATATATATGCTAGAACTACCTAGTTATTAAGCTTTTTATATACTAGGTTATCCGTAAGTTCCTTCATTTTATTTATATATTCTTTTATAGAGTTAAAATTACTTAAAGTAGTATTAAATAACTCTTTATAAGTTAGGAACTTGTTAGTAAACCCTATAGGGCTATATAGGTCTTTAAGATGCTTCTAAGCCGTATAGGCTATTATATTATCTTTTATAACCCTTAGGCCCCTATTATTATAAAATAGCTATGTATAGCCAAGAGCCTTATTATTTAGATTAATACTATTATTATCTATAGGCTTAGATAGGTCTATAGCTATATCTTTACTAATAGGTAAGGCCTTAATACGTATAGAATAGACTTTATAGTTATTAGATCTGTAAGAGTAGGGACATAAGTAGCAAAGGGGATACTAAAACAGCCTGAATAATAAATATTAATAGGCTGAGTAATACGCTGATAAAAGCTGATAAATTTGAGCATAAGGGAGTATTTTTCGATGGATCTTTAATGGAATAATTTAATGTAAAATTATTGATACTAGTTCTAAGTTATAAATCCTACCCTCACGAAGTGAGGGGTAAGATATCCTGAAATATAGCTATAAAACGGCTGATCCTTAAGCAGAACTGCACTTGGATCGCTATGTAGTCCATGCACAAGTTATATATATCTATAGCTATGAATATAAGGATTATAAATATATATATATATATATATATAAGGTTGTTAATGTTATTAGAATTTATATAGATCTTTTAAAGTATTTATTCCCTGAGGAAAATACTTTTATAGTTATTATATTATGATTTATAGTTATAAATATGTTATTAAAGAACTGACTATATACACTATAGTTATTTATTAAGGTTTATTCGACCTTTATAAGGTTATAATAGAAATTATTAAGATATACCTTCGGTATTCTTATAAGATCTAGAAAGCTTAGGAAGCTATACTTTCAAATTAGATATTATAATAACTTTGAGAGTATAATATATAAGCTCTACTATCGTATATAGATTATAATAATAAGATAGGAGAGATAGTTATACAGCTTAGTAGTCTTAACTATAGCTTTATTATATATTATAGGTTATTACAGTTAAACCTAGAGGTTATAGGTTTAACTCGTAATATTTCCTCCTCTTTTAGTCCTCTTTTAAAGGGCCTTTAGAAGACTCTTCTATAGAAGACTGCTGAGTAAATAGACCTTATATAGTTAGGATAAATGCTAGTATATATTATATATTAGGCGTCGTTTGAATAGCGGTGTAGATATTGATAAACTAAGACTTATAAAGGCTTAGGAGTAGTTTGAAGATATAATTAATAGGGGCTATGTTAAATAGCTTAGCTATAACATTACCTCGCTTTGTAGTAATAGAGGTATTAATAGTAGTATAATTAAATAATTTAGGGCTCTATATAGCTTCTCGTAGGAGCTTTTAATCTTTTAACTAGCAAACTAGTCTAGCTAGTATTTCTAGTTTATCGTAGGGTATATAGAGGCTATATCTTTTAAAGGTATAACCTGAATAGGTAACTTTAATAAAAAGAATAGGCTTAAGGTACTTATTATAATTATAAAGGACGGGCCCCTTTAGACGTAGTGCTGCAGCCAATAGCATCTCAGCCTTTAGCGCATGCGGGTGCGCGCGCGCACGCAGAGGCGCTACTAATTAAGCTAAAAGGTACGTAATAGCTAACCACTTGTTGCTTAGCGGCACTTAAGTGCTTGGGATAGCGCGCCCTAACGCGCGCCCTATGAAGCGGGCATAGCCCGTAATAATAATATAGAGGAGGTTAAATAGGAGCGAGGTTATTAAAAAGGTTATAGCGAGGCTTATAACCTATAAGAATAGGTATATAGGTAGTAAAAGGGGCGGTAAAATGTCTTAAATAATAAGTATTAATAAGCTAATAGATTTAAGCATAAGGGCACTTTTCTCCTAGAATAAATAGATAGAGAAATGATTAAATATTAATAATATTATCTCTAAGTTATAAATCCTACTCTCGTGAAGTAAAGGGTAAGATATTCTAAAACGTAGCTATAAAGTAGCTAATTATTAAGCTTATGAAGCAGAATTGTGCTTAGATTACTATGTGGTCCGTACATCGGATATATATATTTATAGCTATAAAGCTAAGGATTATATATATATATATATAATGTTATTAATATTATTAGAAGTTATATAGACTTTTAAAGTATTTACTCTATAAAGGAAATACTTTTATAGTTTTTATCTTATGTTTTATAGTTATTAAAGTGTTATTAAGAGATATTATATAGGTATATTAAGCTCGGAATTACGCCGCAGCCCCTTCGCAAAAAGACTATAAGAAATTCACCTAGTTTATAGGTATAATTTAGGAAATACTATATAAGTATTTTAACTTATACCCTCTATTAGTTAAGGAAAATAATATAGGAACCCTATATATTCCTACTACTCATAAGTAAACCCTCGTATAAAGTCGGACGCGCGCCGCACTAGGGCTAATTATATTAGAGCTAAATAGGCTACTAAGGCTCTTATGGCCTAGAAAAGCTACTATATAAGATAACTCCTTAACCCAAAAGGTCGACCTTCTAGTAAGGTGCTAAAGGTACTATAAACGCTACTATATAAGAAGTAACTCCTTAACTAGAGAGGTCTTTCCTAAGAGGTTCTTATAGCTAGAAGTATAAGAAGCTCTATTATTATAAGTAGGGCCTTATACCTCTCCCTTATCCTTATCCTTATCCCTTAATTATATTAGTACTAGACCTTATATATAAATATACTAAGCCTAAGCGAGGTATACCCTTTAGTATAAATAATATAGAGGGGATCGCTAGAGAGTTTAGCCTTAATATAATTAATAAAACCCGCTCCTTTATTAACTACTCTACTATATATAGAGAGCGTATTATTAGTATAGCCCTTAAGAGGGCTTACTTTAATATACCTATAGGGGATTTTATAAGGCGCGATAGTATTAGAGCTAAGTAAGTAAACTTAGTAATAGAAGTTTAGCAGGTTATTATATACCCTATAGAGTAGCCCTTCTTTAAGTAGGTCCTCCGTATTACTAAGGCAGAGGCGGCCTAGGTAGCTTAGGTAAATATTAGTAAGTACGGCTTATACTAACTACTTTAATATAGAGAGAGCGTTGCTAATAATAGTATAGTAAAGATAGTAACGACTTCTAGCGGACGAAGCGGTAATAGAGGCGGTATTAGCGGCGCGGGTAGTATACGAGAGGAAAAGTTAATAGTTTCATAGTCTATTAAATAATTAAAAACCACGTTATTATCAATATAAAGTTAAAGATCGTGAGGCTATTAATAGGTATATATAAGTACGGCTATGGTTAGGAGAGGATCACGTGACCAAAGGCTATATATTATTAGGAGGCGCGGAGTTAGAAGGTCTATTGCACTTAAGCAGGTAAAATCACTATGCAGTGGCCAGAGGCCCTAATAATAACCTTATCGCGCGCGCGTATATACGCCTATAACATATAATAATCTTAAAGCTATTATAATATACTAATATATTTATAGATACCTCCTAAAAAGAAGATTAGTTAGGCTATAGCCCTTAAGAAGGCGCGCGCTACTAAAAGCAAGAGTAAAGCCGGGGGTAGAGGGGCGCGCTCTCCTCCCCTAGAGAGCAATAATAAGGTTATATATAGATTATTCCTTCCTATTATTAATATATAATATACTAATATATTATATAATAAGTAGAAAGAAGTAGAAGTAACCTATAGGGGGTAGCTCTAAGAGTAAAGGTTCATAGCTTAAGAGGCCCCGGGGTTACCCCCCTAAGTAGTTTAAGAGGATAGGCCTTAGTAAATTATAATCTTTTTATTATTATAATTATATACTAGAATATTACTAACCTTATTATTATTATAATCCCTAAGGAGATAGATAAGGAGGAGGGTACTAGTAAGGGTAATTTAAAGCCCCCTCCTAGCCCTCCTCCCCCTAGTAGAAGTATAGAGATAGAGTAAGTACCCCTATTTAGCGAGTACTACCTTTAATATATTTTAAGCAAGCTCTTAAGCTTATTAGATAGAAAGTGCTTACCTAGTATAGCAGGTAAGTATAACTACTATTATAAGGGTAAGGTACCTTATTAATAAATAAACGCCCCCGTCGCTATTATAACCTGCTAATATACTAAAGCTAAGACTTTAGATAACCTAGTAGTTAGAAAGATAAGGTTCTATATACGCTTCGTTTCTATAACTATCTTCTAATATAATATATAGACCCTTGCTTATTAAAGAGCTATGCTCCGCGAGGCTATTACTACCTAGAAAGAGGAGATTAAAGTAGTAAAAAAGGGTAGTAATAATAAGGGTTCGGGTAGGGCTTCTATAATAATACGTAGTTCTAATATATATAGCGTCGTTGCTCTATCTCCCGCCCTAGTTCTATTTAGAACCCTAGCGGTTAGTATAGGCATACCTATACCTTATCTACCTACTAGTAATATAGCTACTATAGTACGCTATACGGTTAATAGTCTTATTAGCACGTATTTACTAGAGGAATTACTATTTTTATATAATATCCTAATAGATTAGTACGAGTAAATCCTCTGAGGTTAAGTAGTAGAAAATTAGCGTTTTAGGGTAGCCCTTTAGGGTATACTATATTCTTTTACTCCTATAGGAGCAACTTCAGGCTCGCTAGCTAATAAGCTATAAGTTAATTAAAAATTAGGCGCTACTAGCCCTCCTATACTTATCTAGAGCGTCCCTCGTTTATTATAAATATTCTTTATATATCCTTTAGATTAAGGAGTAAATAGAACTTTTTAAATTTCTTATAGTTAAGAACCTTTATAAGACTATTAGCTAGTATATTATTCATTAGTATATATACTACGCTAAATAATCCTCTAGTATATTCTTATTATAGCTATATATTCTAAATATTAATATACTATAGCTTAGTTAAGATCTATTCCTTTTCGCCTACTATAAGACGAATTATCTATTAGTTATTATAATAAATCTTCTAGATGTTGCTAAGTTTAAGAGTAATATCCCTAAATAGCCTCTAAAGAGTAATAATCTCCTTAGCTATATATTTGAGGCTTAGAAGCTCCCCTTCTATTATTAATATTATAACTATAGCCTATTAAGTAACTTTCGATTAAATTAGTCCTCTAAAGAGCGAGATTATATACCCTTAAGATAATTTCTATATCTCCTTATTATCTATAAACGAAGCGTCGCTTATAATTAGTAGTACCTATCTACCCCCCGAGTTACTAAAGTATATTATAAGGTAATAAGTATAATATAAATATTATATAACCTAGTTAGTAGTAGTATAGTAATAAGGAGCGGGATTTATTAGGAATCATAAGAGCAAAGAATATATAAAAGTAATATTAGATTAGATTATAATAGTAATATACAGTATAGAGCTAATCTTCTCTTAGAAACTCTTTACCTCTAATAGCATTACTACTATTTTACTCTTTAGGAGTAGTAGGTTTAGAAGGGGGGTTACTAGCGCTCTTAAGTTAAGTAAATCAAACTTTTTTATAACCCGCTTATTATATTAGTTATAAGAAAGGTATATCTTTTATATAGCTTAGTTATAGATAACCCTAATTCTAAGATAGTACTTAACTAGGCCTTATTTCTTTAACTTATACGCTTCCTTTAGGCTAGTAATTACTTTCTATACTACTTCTTTATAATTCCTATAAAATAAGACGAGGAAGTTATTTATATAGAAGATAACGAGGACCCTCTTCTTAGTTAACTAGAAAAAACATAGGTCTTTGCTTATAAGCATAAGGCCTAAACGCTAAAGGGTCGAGGAGAACTCCTTATACTAGAGTAGTAGCGTATCCCTTAGCCTATAGAGCGTATAGTATAGTTTAATATACTTCCTAGGCTACTTAAAGCTATCTAGTAACTTATAAATAATTAGGTCTTTATTTAAATCCCGAGAGGCGTTTAGGAATATATTAGTAACGTTAAATAATTTAACTTCGAGGTTAAATTATATAGTAATTACTATTGCTACCCTAAAGGTATAAGTAGCGAGGATTGCTATATAAGTCTATTCGAGGGGCGACTTCTCTTACTAATCGCCTCGAATATAGGTCCTTACTTTATACTAGTTAAGGACGTTATCCTTATTAAATTTATAAGTAAATACCTACTTTAAAGGGATTAGTCTCTTTATTATCGTCTCTTAATTAATAACGCGCTATATATCTATTTACTATAATTTACCTATCTTAACTTTAGCTGCTTCTTTAAAGCGAGTTTAGAGCGCTTATAGGAGGTTTAAAAGTTCCTTCTATAAGCAGGGTAGCTTAGTAAGGTTATTAGTAGTAAGACGTTTATAAATTATTATAGTTATATAAGCGGGTTTCGCGCTATAGATAGTAGTATAAATATAGCTATAGAGCGTATAATATCCTATATTAGGTTCTAAAAAGGCCTTCTACTAATTAGGTATAAAAGTCTTAAAGAAGCTAGATACCTGCTCCCGCTCTATATAATATTAAAGTAAAAACTAGTAACTAGAGTAGGATTCGCTTTCTACTATTCCTAGTAATAAGTTACTAGGTAGTAGATTATATAGTTATTAGCTTTAATAAGTTTAGCTATAGCCCTCCTAGTTATATACCTAGTTAGACCTCTATTTAGTATTATCCCTCTCCTCTCTATCCTAGTATAGCTATACTAGTAGATTTAAGGGCTTATTATCTAAAGGTTTGTTCTTATTACTCTTACTCGCTTTAGAAATATATTATAAAGTAGGGAGTAGTTTAATTATAATATAATCCTTAATCCGTTCCCCTTTAGAATTAACTTTCCTAATAGTATTATATATATAGTTTATTTCTAGTATATATACTATACCTACTACTCTATCTATCGGGGCTAGGCTTTTATCTAGCTCTAGTATAGGATTAGGGAATAATAGCTACCCCCCCTTCTAACTTACCTATCCCTTTAGAAGTTTTAGGATTCTTCTATTTAGAGACTTAGTTATAAGAACGAGGGTTAGTATAGGTAACTATTTAGTTATAAGTATTAATATAGCTTTATCCTTATCTATAACGCCCAGGATCTAAAGTTTAAAGTTAACTTATAATATAAGCTCTTTAATCTCTTCTACTATCTTATAGATAATATCTTCTAGGACAGCCTCTTTTACCTTATTCTTTATATGGAAAGTCTATTTATTAAATATCATATTCTATATAATAATAACTATTTATAATATAGGGATTTAGACCCTATATAGGTTATAGGCGTTTAGAATATATCCTACTAGGTATCTAATATATCCCCGTAGTATTACCTTAAAGCCTCTCTTATTAATTCCTCTCTCTTATTCCCTCTTAAGGGGGTATATATAATAGCTATAGGTATATATATATCCCTAGTAAGGGCGAAGGTCGTAGGTTAGGGCTACTCTATTATTAGGTTACTACTAGCAAAAGTACTAGCGGAACTATTCCTCTTTAATCTATAGTAGTAAAAACTAGTTATAGCGTTTAAGTAGGCTTATATTATAAAGCGTTATCGCTACTAGTACTATCTTAGCCTATAGTTTTATAAGTAAGCGAGCTATAGCGAGTATCTTAATCGTTCAAGTTATAACTTCCTAACTAGCCCGTTCCCCTCTACTATTTAGTTCCTTTATATATAGAGGGGTTGTTTTAACCTCTATTCCTTCTACATAGGTCTAATCCTTATATCCTATATAGCTTATAAGTAAAATCACTAACCTCTTAATATCTTATCTAATCTTATAAATAGAAAGTCCCTTCTATTAATATACCTATTGCTTAAAGGTATATAGAGCGAGTATAACGCTACTATAGGTCTTATTGATTTATAGAAATATAAAGAGCTAACTAGTATACTTATCCTTAATAATAAGGAGCTATTAGTTCTAGTTAAAGCCTTTAGGGTAGTTAAAGAGATCCTATGTAATTCTATAATAAGGGCGTATTACTTTATCTTCTAATATTTATCTCAAAACTACCTATTTAGTATATATAACCGCGTAGTATTAGCACTATAAGCGCGTTAGGCCTTTAATCCTCACCCCCTAAGTAGTATATACTAGCTACTCTAGAGCCTTAGGGCTAAGGTACCTGCTTCTAAGGTACTAAAGTATTATATTATTACTCTAGTCTAGTAGTAGTATAAAAGAGGTAAGCTTATATATTATAAGTATATAGTTTATATTATTAATAATAATATTAATACTTCAGGGAATCTGCTTAAAAATAGAGTATAAAGAATAAGGCTTATATTTAAGAAAGGCGAGGTTTACCTTCCTAATAAGTTTCTTAATTATAACGCTATTCTTATAGGTTCTAAAGCGAAGCGTATAGTTATACCCCGAATACTAAATACCTATCTTCTAAAGTAGCGCTTTAGAGATAATATTAATATAAAAGTTCTCTATATATCCTATGTTATAAAGCGTGAGGTCCTCTATATTTATACCTTTTAAGCTATTAAGAGTATTCTTAATAATCTATATACCTTTTATAATAATTAGGTATAAAGCGATTCTAGACTTAACCTATTCCCTTTTATAATACCTAATTAAGGAGGGGATAAGTAGGGACTTATTATTTATAAGGTATATTCCTCTATAGTTATATAGGACTATAGACTTATATAGTATATAGGGTCCTAAGAGGGGGTTATAAAGATACTTAGGTGCTCTCTATCTAAGTTAACTATATTATCCCTAACCTTATTTAAGAGGGCTATATAAAAAGCAACTACTATTATATTAGTAGGGTAGCTTAGGGCTATATTAGATTTCTTAGACGAACCCTTATTACCCCCCTTATTATTTTAGCAGTTTTTACCCTTATAGGGTATAGCGCGTAGCTAGCCCTTATAAGTAAGTTCCCTATAAAGATTAGTAAAGTATAGGTTACTATTTAACTAGTTATAGATCTAAGCTACTTATATATCTATTACTAATATATAGGGGCCCTTCTAGTAATATCTAGTTAAAATAGCTTCTAAGTAGTTATAATTAGTACTTAGCTATTAATAGCTTAACCTATACGGGTACTATTTACTACTAGATATATTACTAGTTATAGGAACGCTTAATAGGTTAGCCTTATCTATATAGCTAGCTAGCATTATAATAATACCTACGCTTTATCCTTATAACCTTAAGTAGAGTACGTCTTTATATAAGAGGTCCTCGAATATATTAGTATATTAGCTTATATTAGAGACTAGTATCCCCGCTCGCTCCTATTTAAGAATATCTATAATTTCTATATTAACCTAAGTAGATATAAAGCGATAACTTATAACTTAAAGAAAAGTTTTTAAAGCGAGGGTACTACTTACCTTAGGAAGCTTAAGCTAGGTAATATAGAGGTAGACGCCCCTAAAGTCCTTAATCTAGGTATTAGGATTAATACTCCTATTTACTTTTTCTAGGACTTAGATATACTCTTCTTAAATAGTAGTAAGGGTACTAGCCTTGCTTAGAGCGTAGTAATATTTAAAATTAATAATAAGGCTATACAGGGTTATATCCCCTTTAGTAAGACGTTCTATATATATAAGTATAATAATATTATAGGTAATAGTCTCTATAACTAGATAGTTAATCTATTTAAGCTCCTAGTCCTTACGGGTTTACTTAGATTCTTATATCACAAGTAAACGAAAGTGCTCTAGGTATTATTCCTATATACCTATAGTATTCTTATTAATTATAACTAGGGTAGTTAGAGGCTAAAGGGGGTGCGATTTATTTATCTATATCCTAGTAATAGACTTAGAAGTAATCCTAGAAGTAGTATTAGAAGTAGCCTCTTCTAGAGCCTCCTAGTTAAGTAGAGCGATATATTAATTATAAGCGCTCTTCTCTTATAGGTACTAGGTATTAATATCCTAGCCTTACTTAATAATATATAAGTTAAGAGTTAGAGTTTTTAATAAAGTCTTACCTAAGTGCGAAGGTCCCTTAGGGTTATCTAAGTTAATATACTTCTAGATTCTAGTAGCTTAGGCTTTAGCTTAGATTATAATATACTAGGTAGTAAAGTCTTTATATATAGTTAGCTAGTATAATACTATAGTAGCTATAATAGAAGATATTATAGTTAAGGTTATTTAGAAATAGAGGGTTTATAGTAATAGAGGATAGTATATAATAAGAAGGAAAGAAGGAATAGGAGAGAGGAAGTTTTAATAAGTACTTTTAGTAGTAAAGGCTCGTTTTAAAATAGTAATTAGGGGTCTAGTTAGAGCTAGGCTTATAACTATTAAGAAACGTCCTATAGGGCTATATTTATAGTTACTAAAGAGCTTAATCTATTATAATAAGAGTAGCTATAACGTGGTTACTTATAACTATAGTCGGAGGAATAACCCCTGGAATAAGGTTGCTCTAGAGCTAACGTTAGTTACGTGCCGCGCTAGGAACGGGCGATGCTAAAGGCATTACGATAAGACCTATACTAGTAAGTATTTATTAAAGCTAAAGAATAAAGGCTAGAGAGTAATAAGCGCTATAATAGCTACTTAAATCATATAGATAGAATAGCTACTCTATTAAGCTACCCCTAGTCTAAGCTACCTCCTCTACTTATATCTTATAATTAGTTAGTATTATATAATAGGTATATAAATTTATACTTAGTTATTGAGCTCGGAATTACGCCGCAGCCCCTTCGCAAAAAGACTATAACAAATTCACCTAGTTCGCAGGCACAATTCGGGAAACACTATATAGGTATTTTAACCTATACCCTCTACCAGTTAAGGAAAACAATATAGGAACCCTATACGTTCCTACTACTCGCAAGCAAACCCTCTAAATATCACAGAGTCGGACGCGCGCCACACCGGGGCCGATTACATCGGAGCCGAACGGGCTACTGAGGCTCTCGTGGTTATACTTAGTTATAAATAAGTTCCTAGAGGCTAATAGATCTTACTTCAAGGGATATAAAGTATTATAGTCCTAGCGTAAAGTAGTAAGGCGGGAGACTTATAGTTATTAAGTACTTAGCCACTACTAGGTTTATATATATAAACTTAATAAATATGGTTAGTTAGCGAAGTTTAAAGCGAGACTTATAATCCGAGGTAACTAATAAGTGAAAGATATATAGGATATATATATAGTAACGCTCATAAGTATATCTTTCTAAGTACTGATAGGTATAGCTACTCGTTTGAATATAGTGTTATTATAATATAATACTATAAACGCGTTTATCTATATATCTATTAATAAAATAGTATTTATAAGTATACCGCTAAAATATTACTATAATAGTAAGGTCCTATGCCTATAAAAAGCGCTTTATAGACTAGCCGCTCGCTACTACTTTAGTAGAAGCACTTAGAGGCTAGTTTTACTAAGCTTAACTTTAAATAAATAGCTAGCGAGAACTACTATTAGTAGTAAAGGTAAGTAATATTCTTTTTCTATATAAATAACTATATATTAGTATTCACTGAGGAGTATATTAAAAGTGGAAAGGAGGCTATAAATACCCTCTAGAAGCACTACTACCTTGAAGGAGGTCGGGACCTATAATAGTTCCTCGGGATCGAAGTACTCCGCGATAGGGCTGCGCGTAAACTATACCTATTATAGTCTATATTTATAGATAAGGCGTAAAAGCTACTTAAATAATGCGCTATAAGCCTTAATATAGATAACTATATATATAGACCTATAATAAAAGATAAACTAGAACTATATAAAGTGGAAGTAGCGCTATAGTAGCTTAACTACTACTAACGCTACAGTAGAATAATCCTATACATAGTAGTAACAATATAGCCTAGTATAGTATTTACTATAAGCCGCCTTACTAGGTTTAATAATAACTCAGGCCTTGCGTAGTACTACGCTATTAATTAAGTCCTCTAATATCTTTATTAAATATAATACCTCTATCTTAAGTATAGCGCTAAGCCTAATAAGAAGGACAATCTATTTAAAGTCGCCTTAAACGCGAGCTTTATAGATAATATAATTAACTAAAAGAGCTCTTAAGTACTTATGATAAAGCTATTTAGAGGTATAGTTACTTAAAAGGCAAATAAGTAGATAATAGTTATAATATTAATAACTAAAGCGGAGCTACTCGCGCTAACCTAAGTAGTATATAAAGCCCCCTTTATAAGTTAGCTAATAACTATACTATAAGTCTAACTCCTACGTAATACTACTCCTAAAGCTACTTTTACTACGCTTAATATAATACTAATAACGATTTATATCTAGTATGATAATTAGTAAAGTATGTATCTAGTTAATATAGAGCTTATCTAGCTATAAACGAGGCTATAATATATTAATATCTAGATCTACTAGCTATAGTAAGAGATTATAAAAGGGCGTATATTAGTTAAATATATATTATTAATAGAGATTATAGTAAATACACTTATAAAAGCGCTTATATTACTATTATTTAAGGCGTTTTATAGTTAGTTTTATATAAGTAACTAATATATATAATAAGAAGTAAATTATATATAGGACGTAGAGGAAGAAGATAATATAAAGTATAGGAAAGTAATAGAAACTTATATATAAGATAAGATAGACCCTAATAGTATTTAGGAGGCCTCTAGCCACTGCATAGTGATTTTACCTGCTCAAGTGCAATAGACCTTCTAACTCCGCGCCTCCTGATAATATATAGCCTTTGGTTACGTGATTATAATTGCTAACTACCTTTCCTAACTATAGCTGTACTTATACGTGCCTATAGCCTCACGATCTTTAACTTTATATCGATAATAACGTGGTTTTTAATTATTTAAACTATGAAACTATCGACTTTTCCTCTCGCGCACTACCTACGCTGCTAATACCGCCTCTATTACCGCTTCGTCTGCTAGCTATGCTATTATTAGTAACACTCTCTCTATATCAAAGCAGTTAGCATAAGCTATACTTACTAACGTTTACCTAGGCTACCTAGGCTACCTCTACCTTAGTAATATAGAGGACCTGCTCGAAGAAGGGCTACTCTATAGGGTATATAATAACCTATTAAACTTCTACTACTAAGTTTACTTACTTAGCTCTAATATTATCGCGCCTTATAGAGTCCCCTATAGGGGTATTAAGGTAAGCCCTCTTAAGGGCTATATTAATAATACGCTCTCTATATATAGCGGAGTAGTTAATAAAGGAGCGGGTTTTATTAATTATATTAAGGCTAAACTCTCTAGTAATCCCCTCCGCGTTGTTTATACTAAAGGGTATGCCTCGCTCGGGCTTAGTATATTTATATACGGGGTCTAGTGCTAATATAGTTAAGGATTTATCGTGGGTTAGATAAGGATAAGGATAAGGGAGAGGCATAAGGCCCTGCTCGCAGAGCTTCTTATGCTTCTAGCTATAAGAACCTCTTAGGAAAGACCTCTCTAGTTAAGGAGTTACCTCTTATATAGTAGTATTCGCAGCACTTTTAGCACCTTACTAGAAGGTTAACCTTTTAGGTTAAGGAGTTATTTTATATAGTAGCTTTTACCTTACTAGAAGGTTTAGCGAGGGCGTTACTACGAGAGCTTTAGTAGCCCGTTCGGCTCTAATATAATTAGCCCCGGTGCGGCGCGTATCCGACTTTGTGATATTTAGAGGGTTTACTTATAAGTAGTAGGAACGTATAGGGTTCTTATATTATTTTACTTAACTAATAGAGGGTATAGGTTAAAATACCTATATAGTATTTCCCGAATTATGCTTGCGAACTAGGTGAATTTGTTATAGTCTTTTTGCGAAGGGGCTGCAGCGTAATTCCGAGCTCAAATAGTATTTGGGAATAGCTTTATAGAGGCTAGTAATCCCTAAGGGGGTATATTAGATTAAAGGGTCTAGAATATATACTATAGGTTTAGAGCAATATTCGCCTAGCTCTATATAAGCCTAAAGCAACTAGGGTATGCGCTAGGAAAGGGGCTAGGACACGCCTAAATAAGGGTATATAGGCCTCTAGCCACTGCATAGTGACTTTACCTGCTTAAGTGCAACAGACCTTCTAACTCCGCGCCTCCTAATAATATATAGCCTTTAGTTACGTGATTAGAACTCTCCTAAGTATAGCTATACTTATACGTGCCCCACTAGATAGCCTCACGATCTTTAACTTTATATTAATAATAACGTGGTTTTTAATTATTTAAACTACGAAACTATTAACTTTCCCTCTCGTATACTACCCGCGCTGCTATTAAATACCGCCTCTATTACCGCTTTATCCGCTAGCTATGCTATTATTAGTAACGCTCTCTCTATTTAGCATAAGCTATACTTACTAATATTTACCTAGGCCGCCTAGGCTACCTCTACCTTAGTAATATAGAGGACCTGCTTAAAGAAGGGCTACTCTATAGGGTATATAACGACCTACTAAACTTCTACTACTAAGTTTACTTACTTAGCTCTAATACTATTACGCCTTATAGAGTCCCCTATAGGGGTATTAAGGTAAGCCCTCTTAAGGGCTATACTAATAATATGCTCTCTATATATAGCGGAGTAGTTAATAAAGGAGCGGGTTTTATTAATTATATTAAGGCTAAAGTCTCTAGCGATCCCCTCTATATTATTTATACTAAAGGGCGTGCCTCGCTTAGGCTTAGCGTATTTATATATAGGGTCTAGTGCTAATATAGTTAAGGAATTATCGTGGCTTATAGGTATGCCTAGGATTTCATAGATAAGGATAAGGATAAGGGAGAGCTATAAAGCCCTGCTCGTAGTAGTAGAGCTTCTTATACTTCTAGCTATAAGAACCTCTTAGGAAAGACCTCTCTAGTTAAGGAGTTACTTTTTATATAGTAGTATTCGTAGTACCTTTAGCACCTTATTAGAAGGTTAACCTTTTGAGTTAAGGAGTTATCTTATATAGTAGCTTTCGTAGCACCTTACTAGAAGGTTTAGCGAGGGTGTTACTATAAGAGCCTTAGTAGCCCGTTTAGCTCTAATATAATTAGCCCCGGTATAGCGCGCGTCCGACTTTATAATATTTAGAGGGTTTACTTATAAGTAGTAGGAATATATAGGGTTCCTATATTATTTTCTTTAACTAGTAGAGGGTATAAGTTAAAATACCTTTATAGTATTTCCCAAATTATACTTACGAACTAGGTGAATTTATTATAGTCTTTTTGCGAAGGGGCTGCGGCGTAATTCCGAGCTCAATAAGGGTATATATATAGAGGTTATATATATATAATAGTATCACGAATATACGTATAATTACGCCTAATTTAATAGTTAGGTTAACTATGATTGTTAAGTTAGTATTGGTTTGGCTTGCTCCCTTGGGTTAGAAGATATTATAATGCCTTTGGCATCGCCCGTTCCCGCCATAGCACGTGACCTACGTTAGTTCCGGAATAACTCTTTGCTAGGGTCGTTCCTCTAACTATGGCTATAAGCGACTACGTTACGGCTACTCTCCTTATAATAGAATAAACTCTTTAGTAACTATAAATATGGCCCTATAGGATGTTTCTCAACAGAAGATAATGGAGTGGATATGTCGTGATACGTATATAAGCTGCAATTGCACTATAGCAATTATGGTTCCACTTTTGCGGCTTATCCTATTCGCTATAGTTATAAGCCTAGCTCTACACTACCCTAACTATATGCTAGAATAGTTCGAGTACGTCTTTTGGGCTTATATAATCCCTACCCTAGGGGTTCGAGGTTCGAGTCCCCTACCTTAGCGTTATAGGTTCGAATCCTAGCGGCTTAACTACCTAGACTTTAGCGAGATATACCTAATTAGAAGGTTATAAGTATTATAGTTCCGCGCTTATTAGGGCGAAACTGAGGGGGTGTGTCGTGATACGTATATAAGCTGCAATTGCACTATCGTAATTGTGGTTCCACTTTTGCGGCTTATCCTATTCGCCACAGGATATAAATAAGATTAGGGATTAAATAACGATCTTATTTAAGTTAGTAAGTACTAAAGAAATCTTATCGTCCCGAGGAGAGTGATTCTATTGCCCCTAATATCAGAATGGTGTTAATGTTAATAGCTTCTACTTAATAAGTCGGCGCTATCTACGCTACTTTCCCTAGCTAGAGAATCTTAACTATTTTAGTTCGATCTACGTATAATTAACTCTATAAAGCACTAGACGGGTTACTATCTCGTGGTCTTAGAGAAAGTTATATATAGAAGATAACTTTCGTTTTGATATGTAATCTTGCGGGTCTGATATATAGCGAGATATTAGAAAGCCTTTAGTCTATAACCGTTTAACTAAGGCTTAAAGCCCGCCTACTTAAAGTAATATCTACTAAGCCTGGATAGCTGGATTAAGAAACTGACCTAGAGTTCTTACGACTAACTAGCTTATAACTTCACGCTTAAGCTATCCGTAATAAGAGGATTCTTAATACCTATAACTCGCCTAACTTAATCCCTTTTATTCGCGATGCTAGCGTCTATTAGCAGTGATCTTGGAATGAAATAAAGGCTTAGAAGTAACTGTTCCTAATTCTCCTTATATAGTATGTATAATGTTGGAAAAGGGGTCTCAAGGGCTGGCGTTTAAGGCTGATCTATGGAGACTCTGGTATATTGAGGTTAGGTAAGTCTCCTATTAAAACTAATAGATTGCAAGATAATTTCTAGGGTAAGCGGAAATATTCATTTCTCCTTGATTGGTTTCTAGTAGTAGTATAACTTTGCT
Organism: Colletotrichum ledebouriae; assembly: GCA_036785755.1. Lineage (NCBI taxonomy): Eukaryota > Fungi > Ascomycota > Sordariomycetes > Glomerellales > Glomerellaceae > Colletotrichum > Colletotrichum ledebouriae. Next base: position 38,524 of record JAVHLU010000484.1, on the reverse strand, counting down.
CCTTAATAGGTTGGAAATTATTTAAACCTATACTTAGGAGCTTGGAGGCTATTACCTAATTAGGGTATTAGGTGTCGCGCTTTATTGCTGGCGGAGATGATATCGTCGCTGCGTATTAGGCTTTAGAGGTAACTTAATACCGGCGTATTCAAGCTGGGATATCTCCTAGCAGAATATCTAAGCTAGCCGATTTCCGGGGCTAAGGTCGACGGATAACCGCGCGAGTCTATAAATATTTCTATGCCCCTCCTCGCTTAGGGGATTCTTTTCGCTCGCGTGTAGCGACTTCTTTAAGACCGCTTATTAAGTAGGTATCGTATACCTATAAAAGGTTGTAGCAACTGCATGCGCAGCCTTGGAGATCGGAGTCAAGCGCTTTATCTTAGTAATTAGTGGATGCATTAGAGTTATATGGCTTCGAAGACCTGGGACGACTTAGGACTTTGCCTGGGGGTATCGCGCTACGCAAAAGATGACTGGATACTAATTGATAACTTGAAAGAAGTGTTGGCTAATAGCATGGTATTATGGCTTATTTGCGGCAGCTTTATCTAGCTGTATCAACGAGCCTCCCGTTTATTAGGAATCGCTATATAGCGTATTGGGTGGGAATGTTAGGAATAAAAGGCTTGTTTTGGAACTTCGTGGTCATATTCCGATATTATTAGCTAGCTTTTATTGCCTTTTATGCTAATAACTTCTCTCCTAAGCGTAGCATACAGGGTATCTAACGTAGGCAATATCGGTGTGATGCACCGGAGATAGACTAAGTAATATATTATATTTGAGAGACTGTCTTGCTATTTTGAAGCCTAGAACGTCTTTTTATAGCTAGCTCTAGAGGATGCTATAGCATAGTGCAGAGGGTATATAGAACGGCATAAGCTAACGCGCTATCAGTCCTGCCGGACACGCTTATACAACCTACGAGGGAAGCGACCGAGAAGATAGAAACTTTTGCATATCCGCCCCGGGGTCTTATATTGCGAACCCTATAACAGAGACCGAAGCTGATGCTAACGACGTTCGTGATATTAGTGCAGAACGTGCGGCATTATATAACAAGTCTGGTTAGATAGGGAAGTGAATAGCCCTAGGGTGCTATTAAACCTAGCGCTCTAAGCTTATTATAAGCTAATATCTAAAAGCTAAAGCCCGTTCGAAACTTATAAGAAGTATCTTGAAGATTCTTTAAATATAGCGCTTTCTCTAATGCCTGCTAACCCTTATATTCGTGCGACGGACTTAACTAGTTAGTTAATATAGTATTATAATAATTCTTTAATATATGTAGCTTTAATAGAATTTAAGAAGGCCTCTGGCCACTGCATAGTGATTTTACCTGCTCAAGTGCAATAGACCTTCTAACTCCGCGCCTCCTAATAATATATAGCCTTTGGTCACGTGATTGTAATTACTAACTACCTTTCCTAACTATAGCTATACTTATATATGCCTATAGCCTCACGATCTTTAACTTTATATCGATAATAACGTAGTTTTTAATTATTTAAACTACGAAACTATTAACTTTTCCTCTCGCGTACTACCTACGCTACTAATACCGCCTCTATTACTGCTTTATCCGCTAGAAGTCGTTACTATCTTTACTATACTATTATTAGTAATACTCTCTCTATTAGTTAGTATAAGCTATACTTACTAATATTTAAGCCCTAAGGGGCCTAGGCTACCTCTGCCTTAATAGTGCGGAGGACCTGCTTAAAGAAGGGCTACTCTATAGGGTATATAATAACCCGCCTAGCTTCTATTACTAAATCTACTTACTTAGCTATAATATAATAGCGAGTATCCCCTCTAGGGGTATTAATAAGAGCCCTCTTAAGGGCTATATTAATAATATACTCTCTATATATAACGGAGTAGTTAAAAAAGGAGCGGGTTTTATTAATTATATCGATACTAAACTCTCTAGTAAGCTCTCGCGCGTTATTAGTATTAAAGGGCGTACCTCGCGCGGGCTTAGCGTTTTTATATATAGGGTCTAGTGCTAATATAGTTAAGGATTTATCGTGGGTTATAGGTATACCTAGGACTTCGTGGATAAGGAAGAGGGAGAGGTATAAGGCCCTGCTCGTAGCAGAGCTTCTTATGCTTCTAGCTATAAGAACCTCTTAGGAAAGACCTCTTTAGTTAAGGAGTTACCTCTTATATAGTAGCATTTACCTTTAGCACCTTACTAGAAGGTCGACCTTTTAGGTTAAGAAGTTATCTCGTATAGTAGCTTTTACCTTACTAGAAGGTTTAGCGAGGGTATTACTATAAGAGCCTTAGTAGCCCGTTCGGCTCTAATATAATTAGCCCTAGTATAGCCCGCGTCCGACTCTATATAAGGGTTTGCTTGCGAGTAGTAGGAATATATAGGGTTCCTATATTATTTTCCTTAACTAGTAGAGGGTATAGGTTAAAATACCTATATAGTGTTTCCCGAATTATACCTGCGAACTAGGTGAATTTATTATAGTCTTTTTGCGAAGGGGCTGCGGCGTAATTCCGAGCTCAATAGAATTTAAGATTAAATAGTTATATATATTACATATTAAAAAAGTTATAGTTTTTTAAAAGAATACCGAGTTTTTCCTATATTTATGTCTTTAATTTAAAGCTTTAAATATATATTTATATATTACTAAACGTATTAATACTTATTAAAGTTAATTATTATAATTATTAATCTTTAACTTTTATATAAACCTTTTACTTATTATTACTCATAGTTATATCATAAAATGAATATTAAAGACTTATAACTATCTTAGTATTACTTATATATAGTTTTTAGTTATATATATAGATATATATATCTATTATTTTAAGTCTTAATATAAGTTAATAAAATAATAAAAAAGAATACAACTTACTTTAATTTTATAGTTCTAAAAGTAAACATAATGCTCAGTATTAAAAGGGCTCTTAATATATATATGTATATATAACTATATATGGTACTTACTAAAGTTAATTATTATAATAATTAATCTTTAACTTTCACACAGGCCTTTTGCCTATAATAACTAATAGTTGCATTATAAGACTAATATTAAGGACTTATAGTTGCCTTAATACTGCCCGTATAGAGTTTTTAGTTATATATATCTATTTTTTTATATATTGGTATAAATTAATAAAGTAATAAAAAAGAAGACAACTTACCTTAGCTTTATAGTTTTAAATATTATATTAATAGTAAGTATAAAAAGCGCTTTAATATATATATATATATATATATATATATATATTAATAATATTAATTAAAGTAGTTAGGAAAATATTAAAGCTTAGGAAATAAAGAGGAAGTAAGTTAGGTTTATATACTTTGAGTATATTTCTGGAATATTCTATTGCTTATTAATTAGAAATATAGATTATAAATATTAAGGTAATATTATTAATTTACTTTAAGTTATCAATAAGTATTACTAATACTAAACTCTAGTAGTTTCTACTACTTTCTATACTATCCTACGAGGGGTTAGACCCGAGTTTATTTAATAAGAGGTCGCTATATTACTATTTATTAAGCTAAAGAGAAAAAGGGGAAGTTTTCCTCTCTAGTAGAGATTTCGCTAGTTTATAGTAAATAACTAGGTAGGCCCTGGGTAAGCCCTAGGTAGCTCCCTGAGGCGGTAAACCTAGGCAGAAGCCTAGGTAGACTTAACCCGGGCATAGCTTGTAATATATTCTAGAGTATTGTAATTAGTAATAGTAAGTAGGTATATTAAGTTAATATTATTAATATACTTAAAACTATTAGTAAGTATTACTAATACTATATTCTAGTAGTTTCTACTACTTTCTATACTATTGTAGAGGATTCTAATTAGTAATAGTACGTGAATATATTAAGTTAATGTTATTTATATACTTTAAGCTATTAATAAGTATTATCAATACTCAATTCCACTAGTTTCTACTACTTTCTATATTATTTTAGAGTATTCTAATTAGTAATAGTAAGTAGGTATATTAAGTTAATATTATTAATATCCTTGAAGCTATTAGTAAGTATTATAAGTACTTAGTAATATATTAATAAGTAATGGAACCTTCTAGAAACCTAAGAAAAGTATTTAAAGAATAGTAATTTCCTCCTTATTCTACTTTTCTATACTCTACTAAATTAGATATAAATATATATATGATATATCTATACTACTTATATCTTTTATTACTACTTATTATATTCTTTTATAAGAATATATCCACTTAAAATAGATTCCTTTATCAAGTCTTCTCAAGCTCCTACTAGTCCTACGAGTCCTATTCCTACTACTACTAGTAATATTCCTACTAGTAGTACTATTAGGTCTAATAATATAAACTCTTTATATAATAAAGGGGACAATAAATTAGAGCCTAATGGTGAGTCTAACGCTTATATATCTAAAAATAATCTCTTTACTCGTACTCTCTTACCCATTAATTATACTAAAGAGAGAGAAATGCGAGTTAAGTGTACTACGTAAGTATATAATACTATTTATTAATATATATATAGATATATATATATAATATTAGGAAAGGCTAGAACCGATAGGAACTAGGAAGACAACAAATAATATAGCTCTACCTATAAACAGGTAAGAATATTAAAAGTAGGCTTAAAAGATATATAAAATAATTCGTAGATCTAATTAAAGGAGATAATCTAAATTAGGTGCGGATTTACTAAGGAAATATTAAGAAACGAGGTATAGGATTATTAAGGTACTAATTATAATAATATATTTATAATACTAAAGTCTGCTACGCTCCTCTCCCCTACGCTCTACTCTATAGTCTTCTTATAATAGGTCTATATACTAAGGGAGTTTTTTAAAGGCTATATAGCTAAGTCTATCTTATCCTATTCTAATTATCCCCTTAAGACTCTTTATAATATAATAAAAGAGAGTCCTAAAAATGAATAAAGCTACTTTATAGAAATAGTAAAGAAACTCTATTTATAGATCTATGCTATTAATAACGTCTTCTAGGTAAGTAATCCTATTATTAAGAAAGTTGCTTAGGTTTAACTATCTTCTACTATAGGTTATATCTTAATAATAACCTTATTACTTCTTCCTCTTTATTATACTCCTTATTTTACTCTAATTCTTCGTATAGCTAAAACTACCTACCCTATTATACTAGGCGCGAGAAGTTATAATAATACGCTCCCTTAGGTATATTCTACTCGATCTAATCTTACTAGTTAACTCTCTACTAGATATAATCTATATAGCTATAGTTATACTTATCTAAACGACTAGGTCTCTTAGGATATAATAATACGTTTATAAGTATAGTTCTTAGGCGTAGCTTAATAGTTATACTACGACTTAGTATCTATAAGACTTATAACTAAAGCTAGTATCTAAGGTATTTAAGCTTATTATCTAGCATTCTAAATCAAGTAGACCTAGATAATACTAATAATATATAAATAAGCTAAGGAATATCTACTATAGGAGATAGCGTAACGTTATTATTATTTATAAAGTTTACTACGTTTTTATTTATAAGTAAAGGAGTAAGAGGGTATGAAAGAAAGAAAGGTCCTTTCTCAAAGTCTGCTTAGCTTAATAGGGATTCTTATAGAGCTATACTACTATTAATAGTTAAGTTATAGAACTCTATAGTAATTATAAATATATATTAGGTAACTAAGGGGATTTCGGAGTTAGAGAATAATACGCTATCGCTTAAGGTTATCCTACTAAATCGTAGTAATAGTAACCCTTCTTAAATTAGAGCTCTAGCTTATTTAATATACTAGAGGCGGCCTCTAGCCACTACATAGTGATTTTACCTACTTAAGTGTAACAGACCTTCTAACTCCGCGCCTCCTAATAATATATAGCCTTCGGTTACGTGATCATGATTACTAACCACCTTTCCTAACTATAGCTATACTTATATATACCTATTATACTAAATAGCCTCACGATCTTTAACTTCATATTAATAATAACGTGGTTTTTAATTATTTAATAGACTACGAAACTATTAACGTTTCCTCTCGCGCACTACCCGCACCGCTAATACCGCCTCTATTACCGTTTTATCCGCTAGCAGTCCTCTTATTTGATTAGGTTAGCTAACGCCTTCGCAGCTATGCCGTCGTTAGCAACGCTCTCTCTATTAGTTAGCGCAAGCTATACTCACTAACCGCTAAGGGGCCTAGGCTACCTCTGCCTTAATAGTGCGGAGGACCTGCTTAAAGAAGGGCTACTCTATAGGGTATATAATAACCCGCCTAGCTTCTACTACTAAGTCTACTTACTTAGCTATAATATAATAGTAAGTATCCCCTCTAGGGGTATTAATAAGAGCCCTCTTAAGGGCTATACTAATAATATACTCTCTATATATAATAGAGTAGTTAAAAAAGGAGTAGGTTTTATTAATTATATTAATACTAAACTCTCTAGAGAGCTCTTATGCGTTATTAGTATTAAAGGGTTCCTTCTTAAGTAATTTAGTAAGTAGCTTTATAATAATAGAGTAGTCCTTTACCTAGGATCTATAGAACGTTATAATCCGAAGGAAAGCCCGTAACTTTATTAAATTAGTATAAGTAGCCTATTTATAGATCTTAACTATGGCCTCTAGCCACTGCATAGTGATTTTACCTGCTCAAGTGCAACAGACCTTCTAACTCCGCGCCTCCTGACAATACACAGCCTTCAGTCACGTGATCGTAACTTTCCTAACCACAGCCGCACTTATACGTGCCCGTTACACTAGACAGCCTCACGATCTTCAACTTCATATCGACAATAACGTGGTTTTTGATTATTTAAGTACGGGCAGACTATAAAACTATTGACTTTTCCTCTCGCGCACTACCCGCGCCGCCGTCAAATACCGCCTCTATTACCGCTTTATCCGCTAGAAGTCGTTACTATCTTTACTATGCTATTATTAGCAACGCTCTCTCTATATCATAGTTAGCGCAAGCCGTACTTACTAACGTTCGCCGCCTAGGCCGCCTCTGCCTTAGTAATACGGAGGACCTGCTCGAAGAAGGGCTACTCTATAGGGTGCGTAACGACCTACTAAACTTCTATTACTAAGTTTACTTACTTAGCTCTAATACTATTGCACCTTATAAAGTCCCCTATAGGGGTATTAAGGTAAGCCCTCTTAAGGGCTATACTAATAATACGCTCTCTATATATAGTAAAGTAGTTAATAAAGGAGCGGGTTTTATTAATTATATTAAGGCTAAACTCTCTAGCGATCCCCTCTGCGTTATTTATACTAAAGGGTATACCTCGCTCGGGCTTAGTATATTTATATATAGGGTTTAGTACTAATATAGTTAAGGGATAAGGATAAGGATAAGGGAGAGGTATAAAGCCCTGCTCGTAGTAGTAGAGCTTCTTATACTTCTAGCTATAAGAACCTCTTAGGAAAGACCTCTCTAGTTAAGGAGTTACCTCTTATATAGTAATATTCGCAGCACCTTTAGCACCTTACTATAAGGTCGACCTTTTAAGTTAAGGAGTTATCTTATATAGTAGCTTTTATAGCACCTTACTAGAAGGTTTAGCAAGGGCGTTACTACGAGAGCCTTAGTAGCCCGTTTAGCTCTAATATAATTAGCCCTAGTGCGGCGCGTATCCGACTTTATAATATTTAGAGGGTTTGCTTATAAGTAGTAGGAATATATAGGGTTCCTATATTATTTTCCTTAACTAGTAGAGGGTATAGGTTAAAATACCTATATAGTGTTTCCCGAATTATGCCTGCGAACTAGGTGAATTTGTTATAGTCTTTTTGCGAAGGGGCTGCGGCGTAATTCCGAGCTCAATAGATCTTAACTATCTTCGCTTCCTCTAGACGATCCTTATTAATACTATAAATATAGCTAATAATCGTTACTACTTCCTAGGCCTACTATAACTTAACTACTACTACTATATACTCCGCTAGCTATAAATTTACTAGGACCTTATTAATATTCTATAAGTATTCTAAAATAAATCTATAAATCCCTAGATAAGACTCGATCTCTTCTTTATTATATCGTGAAGTTAGTCCTTTAATAGCGATATTATTAAGGAAGGCTTTATAATAGCTAGGGATAAGGTCGTATAGGATTCTAATTATAACCTTTATAAACTAAGTAACTAAGCTTATTACTCCTTAAGGTAATATATATATCTATAGTAGTCTAATAGGTAATACGAACGTTATTAAGTCTCTACTTATAGGGTCTAAGGGGACTTAGTTATATCCTAAGAAGAAGTCTAGTAGTAATAATAGTTAATATATAGCAAAGTCTTCTAAAAAGTCATCCGCTAAAGGGGGTAGTGCTACGTCTCGTATTATAACTATATTTATCTTAGTTACTAAGTTAATAAGCCTTATCTTACTATCTTTCTTTTATCTAAGGAAGAATAGATTATAATAAGCTATATAACTTTACTTAAGGATTCCCTTCTTTAATCTATCCTTTAGAATTATAATAATATCCTGCTCTAGTCCTCTTAATATTAGGATTCCTTTTGCTTACTATACCTTATATAGTACTATTAGAATTATCTATAGAGGTATAATAGAAGGGTATATAGAGCTATAATACTGAGAATCCTAGGCTAAAGCCTTCTCTCCTATAATAAGAATAGCTAAAAGGAGCTTCTTTTCTTTAGGCTATAGATAATTAATAGCTTTTAGGATAGCTTCTTATTAAGCTCTTATAAGCCTTATTCCTTGCTTAATAGTTAGAAACCTTAGTATAACTATACCTATATATAGGGTACTAGGATCTAGTATTATATTTTTCTTAGCTTTTACCTATGCTTTTAACTTCTACTCTAGGTCTCTATCTAGGGTCGAACTATCTAATATACCGTTATTAATAGGTTAAATCTTCTTATTTTTATCTTATATGGTATATTAATATCTTCTATTAGTAATATAGGCGTTATTAGTATAGGTTTATAATTAATATCGGAGAAAGTAGTATTTATAGCTATAATAACTTTAATACCTTTCTAATATACTAACTTATACTTCCTCCTAGGCACTTTCTTCTTTAATATTCTTTTCTTAGGTCTGCGAATATAGTATTTATAATTAATACTATAGCTATTATATCCTACTATACACCCTATACTTATGATCGCTCTATAGATCTTATTAAGTTTAGGGGTAACTTTATTATAGATTATAATCTCTAGGATTTCGTTAAAAATTGATTTAAACTCTTTAAAAATAGTAATAACTTCCTTATCTAGGTCTAACTATTACTTAACTTTATTTAGTAGGTTATATAAGCTTTTAAAAGCTTATTAAATCGCTTTAATATCCTAGCGTATCTTTATACTCCCTAGCGTTATATTTAGCTCTTTTTTATCCTTAGTATTATTAACCTACTTATTATTTCTTATAAAGTCTAAGCTTATTATTATATTAAGTTTATTAGTAGTAGCCTCTATTTCTCCTCCTCTATAGGAGATAAGAGGGTATATTAATGCTAAGAAGAAATAAAGTAATCTATCTTAACAATAATTTCTAAGAAGTAAGTAGTTAAATCTCTTATATAGAATAATAGCAGGATATTAATCTTAATATTCCTAGACTAAAGCACTCTAATAATCTAGTTCTATATATAATCTAGCGTTATTTAAATCTTGAAGATAAAGGGAGCTCCTAGTACTAGGTCCTTATTAAAAGTATTTTTAGGGAAAATAAAAAAGCTAATATCCTAAATCTAATTACTACTAATATAAACGTTATTTATAATTATACTTACGAATTAGGTTCTCTGCTCTCTATTAGTAATCCTCCGGATCCCTATATTTATTTTAACTATATCGCTCTATAAGCCTAGGGGCTTAATATAACCTTTACTAATAAGGTTAATAGCAGAGCTACTATTAATAATCCCCCTAATTAACGTATTTATAGGGGTATGAAGGGTAATAGGAATCTACTAGTAGGTTATAACGAAGTCTAGGATAGTAATATATCTTATTAGTAGAAGCAATACCAAATCCTAATCTTCTATTATAGCGCCTATTTTAAAGATAGGATTAATTATATAGTAGTTAAATTAAATTACCTTAGTCTATAAATCCTTAGGTAAGTCTATAAAGATAGTAGCTAAGGTCGCTTAGCCTTTGCAATAGTCCTATTAGTATTCTATTAACTTATTTATTCCTATAGCTCCTTACTACTAGCTCCTATCTTATTAAATTAATCTAGAAGCGTACTATTAGTAGGAATAAAGACCTCTTATACTTTTAAGTTATATCTATCCTTACTCCTAGACTAAAAACTAAATAGAACGCTAAAACTAGAGTATTAAGTACTTTTTAGTGGCTTTCTATAATATTAATTAAGACAATTACATAATATAGCTTAGTAGCTTAACTCGTTTATAATAGTTCCTACTATAAGATAATTAAGATATTAATAGGTACGCTATTAATAGGATACCTTCCCTATAGACTTAGAAATATTAAACTCTAGTTAAGGGTTTTAATCCTAATAGTATATAAGAAGGTCTATAGCCTATTTAGGTATAGGTAGCTATTACTAACTTATTTTATAGGTATAATGGAATAAATACCAAGTTCTATAATAGAAAGAGGGCCTTATCCTTATTTTTATTATAGGAGATCTTATCCTACTTTTAACTACAAAATACTAAATAAGCGTAACCGTTTTATAAACCTTTAATACGTTTTAAGCCTATTTAGAATCTAATAAGTAATTAACAGAGGATAAGCCTATATGTTATTAATTAATAAAAATACTATATTTATACTATATTTACTCCTACCTGATTAGAACCTTTGTATAGCTTAGCTGTTCTACCATAAGATATCCTAATTAATAGTAATCATAATATTTATATAGTAGACTATATTATTACTTATAGGGGCTCTAGATACAACTCTTAGTACCGTATTGAATAAAGGGGCTATAATAATTTGAATAATTTATAGGAGCTATAATATAACATAACTATAGATTTATAAAATAAGTATAGAGCTAGAGGATAGAAAGATAATTATAATCTCTATATAACTACGAGGGGTTAGACCCGAGTTTATTTAATAGGAGGTCGCTATAATACTATTTATTTAAGCTAAAGAGGAAAAGGGGAAGTTTTCCTCTCTAGTAGAGATTTCGCTAATCTATAGGGAATAAATAGCTAGGCCCTAGGTAAGACCTAGGTAGCTCCTTAAGGTAGTAAACCTAGGTAGAAGCCTAGGTAGGCTTAACCTAGGCGTAGCTTATAATACTATTCCCCCTCCTAGCTAGTCCCCCCCTAGGCGTAGGCTAGGTTGCTATTATTATCTATAACTAGCCTATATAGGGCTTTATACCTATTTACTATAGCGGTCTCTATAATAGCCTCTATAGGCTCCTAGGTAAGCTCTATATACCCTTCTTACTTAACTAGGACCTCGCGCCTCTACCCTCGCCTAACTACTTTCTATTACGCTATATATATCTCCTCTATATACTACTTAAATTCGTTATTATTAGCTATAATTAGTAGTAGCTAGGGGTCTATCCTTATTGATATAGGTAAGGGGTCCTCTAGTACCCTCTAGAGGAGGTCTATATAAAACCTTAGGGAGATATTACTAGGTATATCTAACTTAACGATATATAAGCTCGGGACTCTAACTATAGTATACTTATAGTATAACTATAATAGCTTCTTACTAGGCCTAGGGCTCTTATAGTTAGCTATTAAAAGCTAAACCTTATTACCTACCTAGCACTCCTCTATAGGTATCCTATACTAGTTTGTATTCTTCTTACTATACTATTAGATAGTTATAATACTTACTTAGATAAAGTCTACTACCTCCTATAGTCTTATTACTAGGAGGGTAGCTATTATATCCCTAGAGGGGGCCTCTTTTATTATATTATTTACTATAGGTATAGGGTTAGTATAGTACTTATATTTTAAGAAGAATAGCAAGAGCCTAGTTATACTACCAACCTTATTATGGAGCGCTAGCTAGGTAGTAGATAGGAGTTACCCCTAGTTATCCTATACCTAGGTTATAGATACCTATAGGATAGCTTATATTTCCTAGTTCTACGTCTTAGTATTACTATTCGTCTATAGGTAGTATATAGTACTTAATAGCCTCCTTATACTAGTAAGGTAGTAGAATTTAGCCTATAAGCAGCTTACCTAGTTAGACCCTTAATTACTAATAATACTATATAAGAACCTATAGAACTAGAAGTAGGAGGTAAGGAACTAGTAGGTATAAGCTTCTACCTCTATAATACCTATCTCCTCTAATACTACTAACTTACCTAGCCTATCTACTATAACCTATAAGTATTAGCTAGTATTATCCTTTATAAGTAGTAAGTCTATAATAAAGTCTATTAAGAGGTCTAATTATAACTAGGTAGGTACTAGGAAGGCCTTTAGGAAGCCCCTCTTAGCTTACCTCTAGATATATATCCCTCTATAGATATTATAGTTCCTCGTAAATCTCTATATTCTTTATAATTATTCTAGGTAATAGAACTACTAGCGTATTATTTATAGCGTACTATTATAGCTTAAATAGGTACTTATACTTAAATTATAGCTCTATTAAATAATCTTTATGTAAAGCTCCCTTAGTAAGTTATTACTATCCTCCCTACTAAGTACCTATAGCCTCCCCCTAAATATTAGTCTTCTCTAACTATTAATATTATACTTATTAATTTTGACCTTAGCCTTTATATCTAATAGGAAGCCCTAAAGCTAGTAGGGAACTATATAATATATAGCTTTATATATTTTATCCTTCTTTATAGTTTCTAGCTATAGCGCTTATAGTTCAGGGTTATTATTAAAGACTCTAGTATCTAGGACGTTAATATAGCCCATCTCACGTCTCCTTATTAGGGGGCTAATTATAGGGTCCCTATAGGGGTAGCCGCGGTCTAATATTAGCTATAAGACCCTCCCCTATTTCTACTCGTTATACTACCCTTATAATATATTCTATTCTCTCTAAGAGAGGGTATAAGGGGCTCCTACTTCTTTATTAGGGCGGTATTTAATAGTAAATTTATACTAGGATAGCTCCTCTACTTACTAGCTCTAGCGCTCTATAAAGCGCTCCTTTTTTATAAAATATTTAAGCCCCTAGTAATTAGTTAATACCTTAAAAGTAGTTATATAATATAGCTCTACCCTCTATATATATAGGTAAGAAAGGACTACTAGGAGCTCCTTATTATAGATAGAGTAGTTATACTCTATAAGTAAGAGCTTCTATAAGTAGAATACTATAGGATACTAAGTACCCTCTAGGTAAACTTATAAGAGTACCCCTCCTAGTATATATGCTAAATAAGTAGTTTTAATAATAATCTTATCTTTTAGACTAAACTAGTATAATAAAAGCTAGATATTAAAAACCTACTTAAGCTATAAGAAGGCTTATTCTTAGTTATCTCCCTATTAGAATATTATATTCTTCTTAATAAGTAGTATAAGTAATCTAATAATATCCCTATATTCTAGTATAAATATATTATAATAGATTATAAACCCTAAGAAGCTCTAGACCCCCTTTAGGGAGGTAGGGAGTAACTACTTAGTAATTACCTAGAGTTTATTAGGGTTATAGGAGAGACCCTCTCTTATTATTATAATAAACCCTCTATACTTAACTCTCTTAACTAAGAACTTATACTTTATAGGGTAAAGGTTTAGGCCTATATCTACTAGCCTATAGAGGGCCTCCTAGACCTTCCTCTCATAGTCTTCCCTTATTCTATTAGAGTAAATAAATATATTATTTATATAAGTAGTAACGAGGTTATTAAGGAAGTATTATAGAGTATTATTTATATATTACTAGAAGCTAATAGGGGTATTAGTTAAACTAAATAAGTAGATTACTTACTTAAATAACTTATATTAAGTATAAAATATATTTCTCTCTTAGGACTCCTCTACTACCCTTAACTTATAGAAAGCTATTACTATATCTAGCCTAGTATACTACTTAGCTATACTTACCTAGCGTAGTATTTTAAAGATTAGTAGGAGGGGGTAGTAGTCTTTCTTAGTAATTATACTAAGGGCCCTATAGTTAGTATAGAAGTAAATTCCCCTACTTAGCTTCCTTATAAAGATTACTAATACCCTAGTAAGTAAGCTACTAGCTTTAATAAACCCCTTATCTAGGAGGTCTTATAGGGTTTTTTTTAGTGCTAGTAGCTCTTCTCTTCATATATTATAGAGGGGGCCCTAGGGGAGTAGTAGCTCCCTCCTATCTAATCCTAGTATAAGGTTAATCTAGTAGTCTACCCTTAGTTACCTAGGGGGTAGTAAGTAAGCCTTATTAGGGTTAAATAGGTTAGGAAACTCCCTTAAGACCTAGCTTAATAGGTAGTATTATTAATCCTCTTTTAGTTTTAGGTTTAAAGCTTTGTTAATATTAGCTAAGCTAATAACTTATATTAATACCTCTATAGTATCCTCTTAGTACCTACCCTATTATCTTACTAGGTATTAGTAGATTTTATAGAATAAGGGTATATTAAGGGACCTTATAGCCCTTATTTCCCTTATAAGGGGTGTTTCTTTCTAGTTCTTTAGGTATAGCCTAACTTATCCCCTCTTATAATATACTTAGTAAGCTATATTATTATAAATAACCTAGCTCTATTTTATTCAAGGCCGCCCTAAGAGGATATTAGGGTCTAGGCTATTAACTATATATATAAAGATATACTAGGTATAACTACTTATTTCTAGGTTAAACGCTACTATACCTAGTATATTACCTAGTAATAGTTTACTAAGTATATACTTTCTTATAAATTAGTATTTCTTCTTGATATATAAAAAGCAGAGGTATTAAGCTAGGGAAAGGTTAATTATTATGTAGGTAGTACTCTTAATATCTACTAGGGTATAAGCTAGATATCCTCTATTAAGTCTAACCTAAATAATAATAAGCTTATTCTTAATTAGTTATTTCTCTTTATATTCTTTGTAACTTAATATCTCCTCTTTAGTAAGCTCTGGGGCTTAATTTCGCTATAAAGTTATAGTCTTTTCCTAACTCCTTATCTTATTCTAAGGAGTTAGTTACTACTTAGTAGTTATTTATAACCTTATAATATACTAGTCCTTCTTTTAAGATTTTTATTTTTATAACCCTAGGTAGCTAGTCCTCCTTATTGGAGTAGTATTAGGTAATATAACCTCTAGCTTTATAAGTATAATAAGTATAGGGGTCTCTTATATCCTTCTAAGGCTATTAGTATTATACTAGGGAGGTACCTAAGGAGGACCTAGAGTTTTAGTAGTTATAGCGTCTTACCTCCTTAACTTATAAAATATATATAGCTCTAGTTATATAAATATCCCCCTTAGTATCCTTAGTAATAGGTCTCTAGTAAGTTACCAAGTAGTTACTAGTAACCTTCTAGTATTTTACCTTCTATATAATACTCTAGACCTTTAAGAGCTAGCTACTATGATTAGCTAGTAAGTTAATAGTAATTAGCTAGTCCCTTACCTAGGGGTAAGGGAGGCCTCTAGAAGTAAGATCTAGACTTAACTAGGCTAGTTTATACTACCTATATTCGCTAGTATTTACTTAAATCTTAATAGGAAGGTTACTAGGGATTTATTCTCTTTTTACTAGAGGGTTTATAATTAAGCTATAGCTTATAACTAGATATTTAAGTCCTTATATATCTAGTCTAGGTAAGCTATAAAGTCCTTAGGGTTATATTTTTCCCTGCCCCCCCTAGCTCTATAGAAGGTAGAGACTACTTACTAGGCTATAGTATTTAAGTAGGAATTAATAAAGTATTATACCTCTATATCTATAGTATAGAACGCCCTATTTATAGTAATCTTATAGCTTATTTATACCTAGGTAGTATATTCCCTCTACTTACCTAAAAGCTTCGGGGGTAGGGGTAGTAGCTTCTAATATATTATACTAGGTATTACTAATACTTTACTAGTAATACCTATAGGGGTCTATATAGCTATATATTAGCTATTCCCCTACTTAACCTCTTATAACTATTACTAGAGGGACTCTATTACTACTATTAAATTAGCTTATAATAGCTTATCTTAAGCTTTAGCTATATTACTATTACCTATCTTACTAACTAGTAGGGAGTAGCGCTTAACTTATTATTATTATTATAGTAATAAGCTTAAATATATAAGGGGTTAGACCTAAGTTTATTTAATAGGAGGTTGTTATAATATTATTTATTTAAGCTAAAGAGGAAAAGGGGAAGTTTTCTCTCTAGTAGAGATTTCGCTAGTTTATAGGGAATAACTAGGTAGGCCCTAGGTAAGCCCTAGGTAGCTCCTTAAGGCGGTAAACCTAGGCAGAAGCCTAGGTAGGCTTAACCCGGGCGTAGCCTAGAACAATAACCTAATAAAGGCCTCTGGCCACTGCATAGTGATTTTACGTACTCAAGTATAACAGACCTTCTAACTCCGCGCCTCCTAATAATACATAGCCTTCGGTCACGTGATCCTTTCCTAACCATAGCCGCACTTATAGATACCAGTCACACTAAATAGCCTTATAATCTTTAACTTTATATTAATAATAACGTGATTTTTAATTATTTAATAGATTATAAAACTATTAACTTTTCCTCTTGCGCACTACCTGCGCTACTATTAAATACTACCTCTATTACCGCTTCGTCCGCTAGAAGTCATTACTATCTTTACTATACCGTTATTAGCAACGCTCTCTCTATATTAAACTAGTTAGCGCAAGCTATACTTACTAATATTCCCCTAATAGGCCTAGGCTATATAGGCTACCTCTACCTTAGTAATATAGAGGACCTACTCGAAGAAGGGCTACTCTATAAGGTATATAACGACCTGCTAAACTTCTACTACTAAGTTTACTTACTTAGCTCTAATATTATTACGCCTTATAGAGTCCCCTATAGTAGTATTAAGGTAAGCCCTCTTAAGGGCTATACTAATAATACGCGCTCTATATATAGCGGAGTAGTTAATAAAAGAGCGGGTTTTATTAATTATATTAAGGCTAAACTCTCTAGTAACCCCCTCTATATTATTTATATTAATAGGTATGCCTCGCTTAGGCTTAGCGTATTTATATATAAGGTCTAGTGCTAATATAGTTAAGGGATAAGCATAAGGAAGAGGGAGAGGTATAAAGCCTTATATATAGTAGAGCTTCTTATGCTTCTAGCTATAAGAACCTCTTAGGAAAGACCTCTTTAGTTAAGGAGTTATCTCTTATATAGTAGTATTTACCTTACTAGAAGGTCGACCTTTTAGGTTAAGGAGGTATCTCGTGTAGTAGCTTTGCTACGAGAGCATTAGTAGCTTATTTAGCTTTAATATAATTAGCCCTAGTATAGCACGTATCCAACTTTATATAGTAATATTCAGAGGGTTTGCTTCTAAGTAGAAACATATAGGGTTCTTATATTATTTTCCTTAACTAGTAGAGGGTATAGGTTAAAATACCTATATGATATTTCCTAAATCATACCTACGAACTACGTGAATTTATTATAATCTTTTTATAAAGGGGCTGCGGCGTAATTCCGAACTTAATATAATAAGTAGGCTATAGGAAGTTCGTAGCTAAGGACTACTAAATAATGCATAAAATTATATTAATACCAACCTTTTTACTAATAGTTATGATATAATACTTATATTTGATAGAAAGATTTGAAGAAATAATAGATTAGAAAGTAATTCATAGCTAATAAGGTAGTAACTATACATTAGGTACTTATTCTCGCTTTTAAAATATATAATTACGCTTAAAAAGGGCTTTTATTCTCTTTAGGTAGCTCCTACCTTACTCAAGAGAGGAAATAGTAATAATAAGAGTATACCTAGAGATTACTTGGTATATACATAACGATAAGGTTTATAATATTATTATTATTAAGAATAGATTTATTATATGGTAATTTAAGTAAAGTTATCAGTGTAAGAGTAAGAGGCTAATAATAAGTTGTTAGTAGTAATAATATTAGTATTATGAATCTAAAGAAATAAGAAGGAGAGCTTTCCAATAGAGCGAAAGTTTAATACAATATTTATATATGTTTAACTTGATATTATAAGCTAGCTATTTGTAGAATTAAAAGAATAATAATCTCCAGATGATTATATTATTTAATATTATCAAATAGGTAGAGGGAGGTATTAAGTAGGTACTAAATACCTACTAGTAACTACTTATATTAAAATAGAGATACTATTTATTTCTAGAGAGAGTATCTTCTTATTAGCTTTATAAAAGTATTAAAAATAATAATAATTAGTAGTAAATAAAGTAACTAGGGAGCGCTAGCTATAAGCTCTTCTGATAGGAAATTAACTAGAATATCTAGTATTTAATATAAGCGAAGAGTATAGTAATCTCCTTATATAGTAGTCTCCTCTTAATGTATAGCCTTTTATATACCTCCCGCCCTTATTAGAGGTATATATACTAATAGAGATAATAAGGGATAGGAGGTAAGTATACTATAAGCTATACTAATAAGTAGCCTTTTATTTTTATAGCTTATATACTACTTAAAATCTATAGGTACCTCATAAAGAAGTAGCGCTAGTAAGCTATATCTGCTTAAGCTAAGTATCTCTAATAATAGCTTTAAGCTCTAACTTAATAATAAGGCCTAGCTTCTATATTACTTAAAATCTATAGGTATCTTATAGAGAAGATAAGTAAGTAGGTCCTAGAAAGGTTAAAGGTAGTCCTTAATAGTAAGAGCTTTATATTATATTCTAAGGTTTAACTTTCTAAATCTAGTTATAGCTAACTCTATTTAATAGTAATAAGGGCGTAAGTATACTAGTAAGTACCTATTATATATTTAAGGAAATAAACCCTCTTATTAGGATTTATACTAGGGATAATTACTAGATATATATATAATATAGTAATCTCTTTATATAATACTCTCTTCTTAATATATAGTTTTTTATATACCTCCTACTGTTATTAGAGCTATATATACTAAGAGAGATAAAGGGGGATAGAAGGTAAGTATATTATAAGCTATATTAATAACTAGCCTTTTATTTTTATAGCTTACATACTACTTAGAATCTATAGGTACCTTATAAAGAAGTAATATTAGTAAGCCATATATCTCTAGAGATAACTTTAAGCTCTAACTTAATAATAAGAGCTAGCTTATATATTACTTAAGATCTATAGGTACCTTATAAAGAAAATAAGTAAGTAGGTCCTAGAAGGCTTAAAAGTAGTCTTTAATAATAAGGGCCTCCCGCTATATTCTATGGTTTTATCTACTAAGTCTAGTTATAGCTAAATCAATTTAATAGTTATAAGGGTATAGCCTCTAGCCACTGCATAGTGATTTTACCTGCTCAAGTGCAACATACCTTCTAACTCCGCGCCTCCTAATAATACACAGCCTTCGGTCACGTGATCTTACTAACCACCTTTCCTAACTATAGCCGCACTTATACATACCTATCAATAGCCTCACGATCTTTAACTTTATATTAATAATAACGTGGTTTTTAATTATTTAATAGACTACGAAACTATCGACTTTTCCTCTCACGCACTACCTACGCCGCTAATACCGCCTCTATTACCGCTTCGTCCGCTAGCTATGCTATTATTAGCAACGCTCTCTCTATATTAAAGCAGTTAGCGCAAGCTATACTTACCGACCCCTAATAGGCCTAGGCTACCTAGGCCGCCTCTGCCTTAGTAATATAGAGGACCTGCTCGAAGAAGGGCTACTCTATAGGGTATATAACGACCTGCTAAACTTCTATTACTAAGTTTATTTACTTAGCTCTAATACTATTACGCCTTATAGAGTCCCTTATAGGGGTATTAAGGTAAGCCCTCTTAAGAGCTATATTAATAATATGCTTTCTATATATAGCAGAGTAGTTAATAAAGGAGCAGGTTTTATTAATTATATTAAGGCTAAACCCCCTAGTAATCCCCTCTATATTATTTATACTAAAGGGTATACCTCGCTTAGGCTTAGTATATTTATATATAAGGTATAGTACTAATATAATTAAGGGATAAGGATAAGGAAGAGGGAGAGGCATAAGGCCCTACTTATAGCAGAGCTTCTTATACTTCTAGCTATAAGAACCTCTTAGGAAAGACCTCTTTAGTTAAGGAGTTACCTCTCGTATAGTAGTATTTATAATACCTTACTAGAAGGTTAACCTTTTAGGTTAAGGAGTTATCTTATATAATAGCTTTTATAGCACCTTGCTAGAAGGTTTAGCGACGGCGTTTCTAGGCCACGAGAGCTTTAGTAGCCCGTTTAGCTCTGATATAATTAGCCCTAGTATAGCGCGTATCCGACTTTATACGAGGGTTTACTTACGAGTAGTAGGAATATATAGGGTTCCTATATTGTTTTCCTTAACTAGTAGAGGGTATAGGTTAAAATACCTATATAGTATTTCCTAAATTATACCTGCGAACTAGGTGAATTTGTTATAGTCTTTTTGCGAAGGGGCTGCGGCGTAATTCCGAGCTTAATAGTTATAAGGGTATAAATATACTAGTAAGTACTTCTAATATACCTAAAGAAATAGACTTTCTTATTAGGATATAGAGTAGGGATAATTACTAAATAAGTAAATAATATAGTAAACTCTTTATATAATACTCTCCTCTTAATATATAGATTTCTATATACCTCTTACTCTTATTAAAGCTATATATACTAGGAGAGATAAAGAGGGATAGGAAGAAAGTATACTATAAGCTATACTAATAAGTAGCCTTTTATTTTTATAGCTTATAAACTACTTAGAATCTATAGGTACCTTATAAAGAAATAACGCTAGTAAGCTATATCTACTTAAGCTATATATCTCTAAAGATAACTTTAAGCTCTAACTTAATAATAAAAGCTAGCTTATATACTAGTTAAAATCTAAAGGTACCTTATAAAGAAGAGACGTAAATAGGTCCCAGAAAGCTTAAAGCTAATCCTTAATAATAAGAGCCTAGCCTCGCGATACATTCTAAGGTTTTATTTACTAAGCCTAGTTATAACTAACTCTATTTAATAGTAATAAGGGTATAAATATATTAATAAGTACTTATTCTATACTTAAAAGAAATACACTTTCTTATTAATATATATAATGGGGATAATTACTAGATAAGCGAATAGTATAGTAAACTCTTTATATAATACTCTCCTCTTAATATATAGTCTTTTATATACCTCCTGCTCTTATTAGAGCTATATATACTAAGAGAGATAATAAAGGATAGAAGGTAAGTATACTATAAGCTATACTAAGGCGTAGCTATTTAATTTTATAGCTTATATATTACTTAAAATCCTCAGGTACCTTATAAAGAAGATAAATAAGGAGATCTTTTAAAGCTTAAAAGTAGTTCTTAATAACTACCTTATACTATATTCTAAAGTTTTATTCACTAAGTCTAGTTATAGCTAATCTATCTAATCTTAATTAAGGTATAAATATACTCGTAAGTACTTATTCCTACTAACTACTAGCTAGAGCCCTATTATATATATAGGGGCTTTTAATAAAGGGCTAATAAGAGCTAATAAGAGTATTATAAACTAAATAAGCTATATAGACCTATATTTATCTAAACTTGGAACGAATTAGCTTAATTCTTAAGAAGACTAATTAGATTTAAGCTTTTAATATATAGGGGTTTAATAGTAGTAAGAGAGTTTCTTTTCTTAAGTAGAGCTAGCTTCCTAAAAGGTAAAGATTAACCTTTTTTATAGAAGGCATTAAGAGGGTAAATCTAGAATAATAATATAAACCTAAATAATAATATATTTTAATATAACCCTCTAGAGAAAGGAGCAACCTTTAAGAGGATATTTAACTATAACTACTTAAATAAATACTAAGTAATTCTAATTTTAGAGAATAAAAGCTATTAGAGTAATTAGAATAGAGAATAATAGCTCTATTATTAGCGTATTACTTCTCTAAGCTAGAACGCCTCTTAATACTTAAGTATAAGAGCTATAAGAGTAACTAGAGTAGAGAATAAATATTCTTTTATTAGCTTATTATTTCTTTAACTTATTTAGCGACTTAAAGAAGAATTATATACTTGAAATGAAGGATATTAGATTCTAAACCTATAGAAACTAAGAATTAAGAAGTCTTACAGAGAAGTATTAAATACTTTCTAAATAGCTATTAAATAATTAAATTTTAAAATGAATTAATTTAGAGGGTAGGAATTATATTATATATTAAAATAGATTATAAAGGAAAAAGCTTAATAAACTATATCAAAGTAATTTAAAGGAGTTAGAAGATATAGAGAGGTATTAAATTACCTCTAGATAAGCTCTCTAGCTTTTTATAGTAAGATAAAGAGCTAGAGAAGAATATTTAACCTTAGTTATACTTAACTATACTAACCCTATTACTCTATACTATATTAATATCTAATATTCGTATAGTAGCTATGAGATGTTACTATTTTCTACTTAAGCTTTATTATAGCCCTGCCTGGATGCTATAATAACCCTGCTTAGAAATTACTATCGTCTTTGTGGCCCTTGATATACCCCCATCGTACTTAAAGCTTTCCGTCTCCCTAATAGCTAGAATATTTCTAGCTACGCCGCAGCTCCTTATCACGAGATAATTTAATTCTATCGATATTGCGTGTAGCAGTGAGCAAGCTGGAAAGCTGACTGACCTCCGACCTAAAGGAAGCCCTATATTGGGCAGGCATTGGGTAACATATCCGCAGCGACTTAGATAGACTACGACGTGGATAGTACCACTCCTATAGTCTCGGTCCCGACATTGATTTTCAGCTTCTTCGGATGTTAGCAGTCCTAATATCAGGGTCGCAACGATAGCGTCGTAATAAGCGTATTTGTTGCGGCTCTATTTCATTCCGGTGTCGGACTTCACAAGTCTTCTAGTCGCGCGCTAGGGGTTGGCGTGGGCGGGGAGGTTATCTATCACTATGTTATGGAGCTTGACGAAGTAGCGACAAGTCTAGAAGTCCTACGTCCCCCGTTAAGATTTCTATATTTAGCTAAAAGTCGTAAGGGAAAGAGAGAAGACGGGAGAGAGACTTATAAAGCTGAAGGTTTATTTAGACACTACTTTAAATATTATATTAGGGGGGTATATAACAGTAATACCCTGCTGCTTAAATTGGTCTAGGTTAGTATAGTTCGCTCCTATCGTCTCTATAATAATGCATTTACTATCACAGGTAATATAGCCATAATAACGAGAAAACGTCTTTAGTCCTTTGGTTAACTTCTAAGTATAGCCCTCTACATTCTCTATAAGAGGGAGATACTTCTACTTTATCTGTTCTAATTTTATTTGGAGGATTTGGAATTTGGGAGTGAATAAAAAATGGGTATCTATGTGCGCAACGTTGTTAGCTACGTGTCCAGAATGGGTACCAATAGAGCCACTGCCCCTGATATTCTTATCTTACCTCGAAACTCTTCCTACTAACCGACTGGATTGTTTGCTTATTAGCTCGGGCTCCTATTAGTCGCTTTGAGTTCGGCATTATTACAAAGCAGTTCAAGGGCAACTTAAGGAATTTAGCGCTAGGATTGATGATTAAGACTTGCAGGTTTAGTAGCCAGAAAGCGTTAATAGCGGTATTCTCTGCGTTGAGTTTAATGTTCACTAGCTCGGGACGAACTTGAGGCCTTGTAAAAGCTTAAAATTAGACTAATGATAGCTTGTTGCGCGAGTAGATAAAGAAGTCTATAGTAGCTTGAGGTAAGCTGCTGTTATGCAGTAGGTGCGGGAATCGACCAACTTCAGACGACCGCCACTAGTACACAGGGCCTCGAGACCCTCGTGGCACTGCGTCGCCAACAGAATACAGTAGATTAGGCTAAGTGATGATTTAATTTTATGGAAGACCGCTAATAATGCAAGCACCAGCAAGGGCCAATTATGGCTGAAGCTGTCAGGCCCGGAAGCGAGCAGCAGCATTGCCACGCAGCAGCGAAGCTAGTGGTATTGGAGACATCGCTCTCTGTCGCTGAAGACGTTATATGATTGTTATCGGTTTGGTGATGTCGCTGCATTGTCAGCCTTTAGCCGTGGTTATCCTAAAGCAACCTTACTACAAATTTGTATTATTCGTGGGTCAGGTGTGCGATGCGCGAAAGTCAGTAGCCTAGAGGTGAGCAGAGGGAAAAGGGTGTGGCCTGGAATAAAAGTCCGGCGGTGGATATGGACGAAAGAAAGTAGAGATAGAGTCCATTACTTACGCTCTAGGACTACCTTATTGCCTGAGCTTATAAGGGACGTCTTCAGTGTAAACGTTGTGTGGGTGTGCCGAACTGTGGGTATTCGAGAACTCGGCGAAGGTTCTAAGTTGCTATATCAAGCCACTCTTGTCCTAGCTGGGTTCCTGCTGCATAAGGATTTCGTAGCTAAACCTAGAAGAGAAGGTGCGTTAAAAGTCAGGGTTTTTGGTGGTGAAATCTTGACTTTTGAGACGCCTTCCTCAGGGCACTATGTAGCATGCGAGGCTACCCCTGCCATGCACAGAGACGTCACTGCCTGGTAACTGGGCGTCCGCGCATTTAGCAGGTCCGTCCAAATTCAAGTTCCTGATGTTGAGATCTTTAATTGCTATGCACTTATTCGGGCACACCTTGATGGAGTTGCTGCCGGAATTACGAAGAACAGCCTTCTGAAGACGCGTGGACCGGCTTTTCTACAGACGCCTCGATGTAAGCTGTAATAACAGCAGTGTAGAATAGAAGACGGTTTGCTTTTTGAGTCTACTGCACCTCGTGGTCGTCATGTCTGGTTAGCTAGGACGAGGAATATCGGACTTTTGCGACGTCACTTATTATTTTGGGAGAGGCAGTCGAGGCCCTGTGCATCTTGGTCTCTTGTTCGGATCGCGTTTCGCAAGGCCAAGGACGGTGCAAGCTGCTGTTGTCGCGTGGAGAAACCAGCGTAAGTAGTAGAGAGGGAAGAATATCGGCCGTGGCAGTGGCGATGTTGTGTGTAGGCTAACGGAGATGGTGGCGGCGGTAGTAGGCAATTGGGCCCTGCTGATCTGAAATGAGCTAGAAGATGTGGCAGTAACGCATATAGCATAGTACCTCACTAATAAGGCAGATGCTCTTATGTGAAGTCTTGTTGGTAGCATGCGCATCGAAAGTCACGATCTCACCACCAAAGCCCATAGTATGGGTTTCGACGACCCGGGCATACCGACGCGGCCGCATCTTGCTCGGGACAACATCGTGAATATTTTCTTCTAGGGTAGCACAGTGATAACTGCACGCCCAAAGAAGATGTTTGATGCTTTGATTTTATACTTGTTGCTAATGCACCCAGATGTTCCCTGGCTACTGCATCATTAACTCACCTTTCTGGGCATAGACGTTTAGAATATTAGCTCACGACTTCATCTAAGGTTGCCGGAGGTCGTCGACATCTCGGGACCGACACGAAGCCGGACTCAAGGCAGAGAACGGTCAACTTCTTCATCAACAACGACAGGCCTGCATGCGGCATGACTTAGAACGCAGGATAACTGAGAGGGGCCAAGTTTTAGTCGCATAGACTCTGCGGATTGCGTTAAAACGCACAGGATATCCCGACTGTATACCTTTCTCTAACCTCCTATCTAGGACTAGTGGAGTGCTATTTCCTCGCAAAAGCGCCCGAGGCACGCGCCTATTAGCGAGGATTTGTAGTAGCCACAAGCAGCTACAAGAGGGAGAAAATGTTACTATGTCACTATGTGCAAAATTGAGACGGTCAAAGTGCCAGCAGATGTCAGCAATGCTCCATAGTACAACAACAAGGATCCTATGCGCAGTTAGGGGTTAGAAACCAGGGTCAAACGAGCGTATTATTTATAATTATATAAGCAAAGCTATCCTTATACCTAGTTATAGTATAACCCGCGCTCCTATTATATACTATTATATATAAATAAGCCCTTATATCGCTTATAATACCTTTAACCTACATACTATTTAATATTATGCTATGCGCGCGCCTACTTATTATAATATAGCGCTACTTATAAATATAATACTCCTCCTTACTAAGAGCTTGATTTTATAAAGCTTAACTAGCCTTAGTATACTCCTCTATAGTAGTACTCGCTCTAAATAGCTTTATATAACTCTTCTTATAGAGTTATTTAAGGATTATCCTCTTAAGTAGCTTTGTAAGTAAGTTAGCTATGTTATCTACTAATAATATATATTTAAAGTTAACCTCGCCCTATTTAGTAACCTCTTATATAAAGTAGTTATAAACTTATATATACTTCGTATAGTTATTTATAACCTCCTCTTTTATAAGTATAATTACTCTTATATTATCCACTTATATATAAAGGGGCCCTTCAAGATCTATACTAAGTTTACTTAGGAAGTGATATATCTAAAGCGCTTCGAAAGTAGTAGATAATACTATATAGTACTTAGCTTTTATAGATAACTTAGGGACTATTACTTATTATTAGGATCTCTATAAGATTGGCCTATTAGCCATAAAGAATACCTAACCTATTATAAAATATATTATATTCTTATAGCTAGCGTAGTTACTATTAATATAGCTATAGAGACCCTATTCGTTTAAGTCTCTATCTCTATATTTATTATTATAACTTATTACTAAAGAGGGGTTTATACTAATATATTATATTAAGCGCTCTATACCTTTCTTATATAATTCTTTCAGGTAGTAAGAAAACTATACCTATAGCCCTATATTAAAAGAGAGATCTAGCTATATTATAAGCGCTCTAAAGCTCACTTTACTAAGTACTCTCTAGTATTACGCCTAGAGTTCTAGGTCTAGTATAATACCTACGCTAGGGATTATAAAGTTAAGCGCCCCTATACTGATAAGTATATTTATAGACCTAACTTTTACGCCAAACTCCCTTATTATATTTATTAAATATATCTCCTAACTAATAATAATCTTCTAATATTCCTTATTAAAACTAAGTTATATATAAGGAAGTTATTAGGCACCCCGAGGTTATTAACCTCGATCTTATTACTTACGCGCTTATAAATAGCGCTAAGAGCTACTTCTAGTTTATATACGAGGATATTATTAATATATATAGCTATTATAATATTAGGAGTCTTATTATTACTATATAGTAGCGTATAGCCACTATTATATAGCGTCTATTACTTATAAATAGCACTAGTAGAATAGAATATAAGAGACTAAGACTTCTATACTAAGATAACTTATATCTACGTTTATTACTATTTACTACCTTATTATTTCTATTTATTACTATCTTACTAAACCTCTTATTACCCTCTTAATATAGCTATAGGTATACTAAGGAGATAGCTATATCTATTAGTATAACTCTTTATTTTTTCATTTTTAAAATTCTCTATTCCCTCGAGGCTTTTTACCTTTTCATTATAATTATTATATAAGAGGAGGCTTAAAGAAGCGTATATAGTAAGCGTACTAGAGTAAGGACTTAGGCTTAGAGGACATTACTATTATAAACTAGCTAGCTTTAACTATAAGGCTACTATTTCTAACCGCTCGCCTTACTAAGGAGTAGTATAATAACGCCTACTATCTTATAGTTTTCTAATACTAATTCCTAGATAATAAGGTTATTTATACCCTTAGCTAGGCGTTTTTCTATAATATAGTAGCTTTAAGAAGTATATATTAAAATACTAGCTAAACTTTGTACTACCTAAAGTTCTTACTTAATAATAGCTAGCTTAAGGATACCCTTAATATTAATAGATAGACTATAGATATATATAACCTTTAGGAGACTATTAATAATATTACTAGATCGCTTATCTACTACTATAAATAGCTTATTTTTAATAGCGCGTTTAGTAATATTACCCCCGAGGAAGTCTAAATATATAATAATAGATAGACTATCCTTACTAGCATATAGCTATAAACCACGACTCCTCTACTAATATAGCTATTATAAGAACTAGGAGCGCTAGTTAAGCTAGGACCTTATATACTCTTCAGGGTATTATTAAAACCCCTAACTATAAGTTAGCTACTTATAACGTTATTATATCTTACTAACCCCTTATATTCCCCTTTAGCTAATAATTATTATAGTCCTATAGGGAATATTACCTATATAATAGCCCCCCTAGGCTTAAGAGCAGCGAGACCTAGTTCCGCCCTACTAATCCACGAGCTATAGAGTAACCCTAGTTATAGTTTACTAATATTAGGTATTTCTTAATAGCTATAAAGAGCTATAACTCTATAGTATAATAATAATAGTTACTACTAATACTCTCTAAGATATAGTAGACCTTCTAAGAAATATTATTAGCCTAGTAGTAGCACGGGACTTCTCTACCCCCTTCCTAGCTATACCTATAGCCTTACTACTTTAAGTTATATAAAGCTATAATATATTCTAGCTAGATACCCCTACCTTATAATATAATAAGGAGCCTGTTCTTTATAACTATAGAGTTATATATTATTTCATAATAGACCTCTAGCCTTCCTAGCTTACTACCTTAGCTAAGTTTCCCTACTACTATATAGCTATTACCTCCTAGTAGGAAACTCTTCTCTAAAGCTCCGCCTTATCCTAGTAGATATACCTCCTTACTAATACTAAGTAATATTACTACTAGGCTTATAGCTTTCTTATATTATATAACGCTATCTAATAGAAGTTTATACCTACTTTAGCTAAAGCCTAGGCCTAGTTCTAAGAGTATAGACTTACCCTAGACTAGATAAATAATAATAATAATATTAAGCTCTATACCTAGGAGGTCTTTAAGTATATAAAGGTATAGAGATTAATTACCCCTTACTAATTACTTATAGTTTTCTACTAATCTCTTAACCTAGAGCTTTAGCGCTTCCTCTATAAGCTTAATATAGTAGATACTATAGATATATATCTCTCCCTTATAAATAAGAAATATTATATAATTTATTATACTAATACCTTATTGCCTTTAGGTATCATAGCCTACCTCGCTTATCCCTAAGGAGACTAGAATAAATCTATATACTAGGGCTAGTAATAACTATACTAGGACTTATAATAGTAGGACTAGTAGCCTCCCTAGAATAGGGATTATAGAGGTTTCTACTCTAAACGCTCTTATAACTATAGGGATACTTCCTCTCGCTATAATTACAAGCCTACTACTAACTACCCTAGCCCGGGTAAGTATTATAATACTTATAAGCTCTAGAGCTACCTATATTATTTTACTTACTTATAGAGGATAGTATAATACTATTTTAATAATTAGATATACTAGGTCTTTAAGGATATTAACCCTAAGACTATTATTAACTATCTAGTTAATAATAGCTATAAGCTTATTAATATCTATAAGTAACTTAACTTATTAGATAACCTTTAGCTATAAGTAGGGTAAATAAGCGCTAGTAACCCTAGCCTACTAGCGCCCCCCGACTTAGCTATAGGAATTAATAACTTACTTACTTAGGATAACCTCGTCCAGGAGTCTAGGGATATCCTAGACCCTAATAAGGCTCGAAGCCCCCTTTTTATAGGGCTTATAACTAGCGCTACTATTACTATTCCTAGTAATAGCGCTAACTTTACCCTTAAGTCGGGCTAAGTTATTAATACCTCCCCTAAGCTATATAAGAGCACTCGCCTCTACTAGCAAACTTATCTATACCTCTATATATCTATAGAAGTTAAGAAACTAATAGAAGAGGTTTATATTAATATAGGCGCCTCTATTACCTTCTACCTCCTAGGTATACTTAGTAGAACCCCTATCTAGGCCTATATTATTATTACTATTAGTATTATAGACTCCCTAGGTATAGATTTACTCCTTAGCACGCCCTTTAATGAGAATAATAGCTTACTTATTAATTTTAATAAAGAAGTAGTAAAGTTCCGCTCTATATATAATATAAATACTAATATAACCTATAGATATATATTACTTATTACTAGAGCGGTTAACCTCGCCTAACTAATAGTTATCTCTCCTTATAACTCCGTTTTTGCTATAGTCTACTATACTAACCCTCTAGCTTCCCCTACCTCAAGTAATTATAACTAACTATAGCGTTTCTATTTATAAACCATATTCGCTATTAAGAGTATTATTACTAATAAGATACTATAGCTAGTTCTATTATAGAACTTATTACTTATACTACTAATAGTCCCTAAGAGGATATAGGTAAGTACTATTACCCCCTATAATAAGATATAGAGCGCTAACTTTATAAACTAGGCTAATATAGACGCTCTTTTTACTAGCTGCTCTAGGGCCCTCTCTACTATGAGCGAGGATATATACTATATAGCTATATCTTATTACCCCTTAGTAGTAGAGGAAAGCTCTATAGAGGTTCCCTCTTATAATGTCTCCTAACTAGCTAGTATCCCTACTATAATATCTACGTCTAGTATTAAGATCTATAATACTAATCCTACCTTCGCTATCTACCTAAAGGTAATCTTTAATTAGTATAATATATTTTAAAACCGCGGTATTATCCTAATATTAAATCAGGAGGGTATATATATTAATTTTATTAATAGGTAGTAACGCTGAGCTAAGGCCTCCTATCCCTTTTCCCCAGGGATTAAAAATACTAAGTTTACTTATAGTAAGTTAGATAACCTTTACGCTAAGGGTAAGATATTCTTTATCATAAGATTATTCCTAAATATATACCCCCTCCTAAACTAGGATAATATCTTTAACTACCTCTAAGAGAAGGGATAAGTAATAATACTTAATACTACTAGCTTCTTTTACTAGTTACTTATGTATTCTAAGTACTATAATGATATAGCTGTTATCTTATTCTATAGTATTAAAGTCTCTAATATTATCCTAATGAGGTTTAAAAACTCCCTAGCTTATATATAATACTTTATAGATAACCTACTTTATAACTACTATAATAATATCTAGGTATATATGAATAATATCGTGATTTTTAGTAATACTATAAAAGGTTATCTCTAATATATTAAAATAGTCTAATAGCTTCTTTAAGCTAGCTGCCTTTATATTTCTATTAAGAAGTTGTTCGCTAGCTTTACCTCTATTTAACTTCTTAGCTATATTATTAATACTACTAGTATCTTATAGACTAATAACTCTATGAAGGTTTTTAAGTAGCTTGCCTTTCTAAGTAACCTCTATAACCTTAAGAGAAATCATAGTATAGCGGGTTAGCTCTGCTATAATATATTATAATTTAATATTATTATAGCACCTCTTAAATACCATAAAATAGTGCTCTCTACCGTTCTCTATAGCGAAAATAAGCTATTATAAGGTATAGCTAAGTAGATTTAGGCTTACTACCTTTCTAAGGTTACCTTTAAACCTATAAAGGAGGAACTTAAGTTATAAAATACTCTATAAGAGAACCTCTACTACTAGGTAGCTAGGTATTATTATAACTCTATAAAAAAGCTCTTTATTAAGCTAGATATATATAAGGGTAGGTTTAATATAATAGTCTTCTAGCTAGAGGATAAGCTTAATAATAGCGAGATTAACCTTATTACTCTCTAAATAACTAATATATACCCTATTTTATTCCTCTCCTAGGTTATTATACCTACTAAGTAGTAACTCTAGGCTACTAAGGCAGAAGCAGCTAGCGTTATATAAGCTATTTGAAAGCTCTATAAGCTTATCTAGTCTAACTACTAGCTTATTAATATTCTTACTAATTATACTATTATATATAATATCCTTATATATACCTCCCTTTATATACTTAACCTTACTAAAGCGAACTTAAAGCTTATTAACATAGCTAATTACCTTTCTTAGTTCTACCCTTAGGTTACTTATATACTAGAGAAGCTAGATATTATTCCTAATACCCTTTCCTAGCTACTACTCCTTCAATAATCTAGCTAGGCCTCGCCTTTCCCTAAATTTAATAAACTTATAGATATTAATAATAATATCGTTAAGTATATAACTAATTATAGCCTGCCTAACTTCACTAAGCTTATTAGCGCTAAGGGTATAGGACCTACTATAGAAACTATTATCTATCTTAATATGGAATTCTCCGCCTAGATTAGAATATCCTATACTCATAATAGCTAATATAGCGCTATTCTCTATAGTATTACTAATAATAATACTTGGTACCGCTAGATAGTTATCCCCTATACTACCCTCGAGGAGGAGCGCTATACTATAGCTAAAGGTTACTACCCCTAGTAATTTTAAGTATAACTATAGATCCTTTATAATAAGCTCCTTTTTTATATTAATTCTAATAATATAGAGAGGCTTTATATTCCCTCTGCTATTATACCTAATATCCTCTAAACTATATATGATAACAAGTACTATTTTAATATTAACTAGATCCTTTATAAGTTATAAGGGATATAGTTCTATAATAAGGTAAAGGCCTACTATATATATATCTACTACTACCCTAGTTACTAAGAGAATAGGGTTAACTAGAGACCTCCTCTAGGCACTCTATAACCTGCCCCTATAGTACCCTATCCCTTTTATATAGTAACTATTAACTTTATTATAAACCTACCTCCTATCCCTTCTATAAGTACCTTCTAGGCTATACTAAGCTATAATACCCTTAATTACCTTATAACCTAGATATATAAGTTCTTTAAAAAGAAGCTACTAATCCATAGGGATAAGTAATATACTATGAAGGACCAGGGGCTTATATTTATCTATTTCTAGCTTATATATAACTAGGGTATCCCTATATATACTATTAGTAATTATAACCTCAAGTTTATTTCTAGGGTATAGAAGGCTATCTTCTTTACTCTAAACGTTAATCTCCTCCTTTTTATTATATACTACCCGTAGATAGATAAATAGAGCGAGCAAACTAACTAAACTATTAAACTCGCCCTCTAGTACTATATATAAGTAAACCTAGATACCCCCTAGGTTAAGATTATTCCCTCCCTATAATATAACCTTAATAATACCCTATTAGCCCCTATTAGCTAGTCTCTAAACGAGGTTATACTAAGCTTCTATCTTAGAGCTATTCTTAATATAATAACTCATAAGTCTGCCGCTATAGAAGCTATTAATATACTTAGGTATACCTATTAGAGGAGGTAGCTAGCCTTATTAACGCTACTAATAAAATTCGCTATTAGTACTATAACTATTACTAGATAGATATTAAATTTAATATTATTAATCTAGTCTAGGTTTACCTTAATAAGGGCTATTATCTCCCTAGCTACTTAAAGCGTAATAGTTAGCTACCTAGGTAGGACCCTTCTATATCCTCGCTAAGGTAAACCTAACTACCTACTAGCTCGATCTCCCTATAGTATAGAGGGTCTACCTAGTCCTTAATATTATATAGCTCTACTACATAGCTAAGGGACTAGATCTATTCTATTAGATACTAGTACCCCTATAGCCTATTAATATTAATAGTTATAATAAGTATAAGGTAAATCGCCTTATTAACTTATAGATTACCTAGCATAGGTATAATCTAACTACCTACTACCTTATTAAGTAGAAGGGTTACTCTATAGCTAAGAATACCTAGGAGTTATATAAAAGCCTACTTATTTATACTAGTAATATAGTTAAAACCTTTAAAGAAGTTATACCTCTCTATACTAATAAAGAGTAGGGATACTAACGCTATACCTAGCCCGTTATAAGGCTTCTTTAAATATTATAATTACTTTCTTTAAAGCTATATATAATCTTATTATCTACTATTACCCTAGGATAGTTCTCTTTTATAAGAGTAGGAGAGTACTACGCTAGTCTTGATTAACTATTAATATATTACCTTCTTATACCTTCTAATAATAAGATTATTCGCTATAATAATATATTTATAACCCGCATAGTAGATATAATTACTATATTAGCTTTTACTTTACTTTTAGCCTATTGTTTAGCTTACTTTTCTTTTTAAGCCTAGCGCTTTCCGCTTACTTGTATATATATTAACTTTGATTTTCTTAACTTATTTAACTTACTTATAACCTCTAAATTTGATATTATACCTATAACTTTATATATAGGGCTAATCCTTTACTTTTTTCGCTTTTTTACTCTTCTCTTTCTACTTATTTTTCTTCGTTACTCTCCTATTATCTTTCTCACTATTATAATATCTAACTAGCGCCCCTTTAATACTCCTATTAGTATTAGTAACGCTCCCTAGCCTAGTATTATTATTCCCTACCTCTAGGGTAGTATTCCCCTCCTAGAGGATAATTCCTTTAATTTTAATAACCTAGTCTTTAGTAGCTAAATAGATATTAATAGTACTATAGATATTAGCTACTACCCTATAAACCCTCTTTTTAGCCCTACTAGTTAGAAACCCTAGTAACCTCATACTACTAACTCTAAGGGAGAGAGTATTCCTAAGGGGGAGAGCGTTCTTAGGACTACTATTAATAATAAAAATAAGGATAATAATAAGGAGGTTAAGGTTAGTAATAATAATACTATAGCTACTAATACTTAGCTAAATATCCCTAGATATTATACTAAGAGCCCTATTACTTACTATATTATCAAGCTTACTAATTATAACCTCTTCTACTATTTTCCTAACTCTACCCTCTAGATTAAGGTTAATACCTACCTCGCTAAGCCTTTTAATAGCTACCCTACTATTACTAATATCTCCTCTAACCCTGGGGTTTGCTATATCAAGAGCGCTTATAAATATACTATAATAATAATATAGAATAATAACGCCTTTACTTACCTTCTCCTCTCCTATATAGCTATCCTTGCTATTTTTATTTCTTATTACTCTAATACCTTTAATACTAAGATTACTAGCGCTCTTATTATACTTAATTATATAGACCTTATATCTCCTATTATTATTATTATTAGCCTCTAGAGTATTTATACTATTAATAACGCCGCGCGTACCGCTACTACTAAAGCCTGCTATAGCGCTACTACTATTACTAAGACCGCTGCTACTACTAATAAGTATATTAGTAAGCTAACTACTAGCCTTTATAACTAAGTTATTCCCTATATCGCCGCTCTTAAAAATAAGGTTAAGGCTCGTAGTACTATAAGGTAGGGTAATATTACTAACCGCCTCGCTAATATTAAGAATAATATAGTTACTAAGTAAATCCTAGTAATAAGATTACCTAAGCTATTATAAAATTTAGCTATAATATAGAGGCCCTTCGCGCTAAGGTTATTCGCCTTCGCGCCCTTATTAATAACTATAGTCCCGCTCCTATTTCCCTTATTATAAGCTATACTACTCCCTAGAAGACTATAACTAATAAGAAGTATAAAATAGATAATATTAGTAATATTTGTAAATAAGAAACCTGTAACTTAGGGAATACTTATAGAGAGATATAATTATTCGCTACTAGGATAGTAGCTTTTCCTATTTAAGAGTAGATATTACTATATAATAATAAATAGCTACTTCTATATAATATCTATTACTCATAAATAGCACTAGTAGAATAGAATATAAGAGACTAAGACTTTTATGTTAAGATAACTTATACCTATATTTATTACTATGTACTACCTTGTTATTTCTATTTACTACTATTTTACTAAACCTCTCGGTATCCTCTTAGGATAGCTATCGGTATACTAAGGAGATACTTATACTTATTATAATAAGTCGCGTCGTCTAAATATAGTAGTATAAACTCCGCTTATTAGAGGATCTTTATAGCTTCTTTTACTACTACCTCCCGCCCTATTATACCTTATAAGTCTAATAACTTATTCCTAATCTACTTTATACCTATATAAAGCTACTAGCTTAGTATATTATAAGTCTATAAAGAACTTCTTAATTAAAGAGAAAGGTATTATATATACCGCCTCCTTTAGCTCTCTATTTTTAAGTATATACTAACGAAGTCCTATTAATATATAGGATACCCCTTCCTATATATGTATACTAGTAAGATCTACTACAACGCTATTTATAATATTGAGGTATATATCTAAGTAAAGTCGCGCCTAGAGACTTATAGGAAGCCCCTTATTACGATCTATACCTTATATTTTATAAGTATATTATAAACCTTCTTATACTTCTATACCTACTTAGCTAATAAGTGGAGGCCTTTTAATACTTCCTCCTTATTAATAAACTATAAAACTCCCTTCCTAACTAAGGTATATATCTTATTAAACGCCGCCTCTACTTATAACGTCTAATTATTCGTAGGTCCGTTCTATACTTTTATAATAGCTATTAGGTCTAGGTAAGGCTATAGAGATATTTCTAATATACCTCTAAGGGGGTTTTAAGTAAAAGCTACAATATAAGTAAATACTATTTATTTCTCCTCTAGAGAGTTAGTCTCTCTAATTTACAAATATACTTCCTATATCTACCCTATAATATTATAAGTATAGCGTCGCGACTATAAGCCCTAACTAGGTAGTAATATATACTAACGCTCTACTAGCTCTATTATAGGTTTATAAAAGATAATATTAGAGTAAATAATAATCTTATCCCGCTCTAGTACCTATATCCTATATACTTAGTCTCTATAATTACTAATAAAGATACCCTTCTTAGCTTATATAGCGATCTTCTCGCTTCTTATCTATACCTTAGGATTAATAAAAGTAGCACATATGCTTCTAATAACCCTTAGCTAACTTACATTAGAAATATAACTTCCTCCTAGGTATAATAATTTATTATAGAGCCCTTAAATAGGCGTCTTATCTAGTATTATTATAGTAAAGAAGTAGTTAATAATATAGACTACTACTATAAGTAGAAATAGCTATAGTTCCGTTAGGACCTCAAGATTAACGATTAAAGCGCGGACTTCATCTAACATAATTTAAATCGCGCGCTCTATAATACTATTCTATTTATATATATAATAGTAAAAACTCTATTTCTATCTTATTATCCCTTAATATAGCTTTAAGGTAGGTTACTATAAACTCCCCTATATTATCTATACAAATAACCTTTATTATTATACTAAAAGCATTCTTCTATCCTTAGAGGTATATTTATAATTTGCGCGCTAGTCTATTCTTTATATCTATAAAATTAATCGCTCTAAAGCGCGTTTTATTACTCATAATTAGTAAGAAGTATTTATAGTACTTCGCTAGCTTTACCTCTCTAATATTTATATAGAAAGCGTCTCCTACTCTCTCTATATAGCGCCTAGGTATATATAGCGAGTATTATAAACCCTTTAAGAGATTATATATTTTCTATGGCCATAGGACTACTAACGTAGGGGTAATTATATATCCCTTTATTATCTTAATAATCTTCTTTATCTCTCTAAAGCCTAGATACCCTAACCTTTAGTACTAGAGCTTAGATTTAGTCCTCTATTATATAATATATATAACCCGCGCGCTCAAATCATACTTATAGGTAATATTAAGATTAAAACCTCGCTACTAAGTATTAAGCGTTATAAATACCTACCTATTAGCACTTACTAGGTAGTTCTTATCAAGGTAACCTCTACTAAGATATAGTTATTTGCTACTAAATATATTAACTAGAAAGGTTAGTATATATAAAACGTCTTATAGCTATATTATGTCCCTATTATAAAAGCGCAGAGTAACTATACCTATATACTTAGGGTAAATATTACCTCCTCCTATATAGATTGCACGTAGTATTATTAATAGCGCGTACTCATTATTATTAAACTATAATAAGTTATTAATTTATTCATATTGATACCTATATCTTATAGCTAAATACTATTATTATATTTAACTATCCTTAGAATAATATCCTCTTATCTAGTCTCTATAGGGCTATTTACCCGCGCTAAGTAACTTATAAGGTTATTCTAAGTTACTTAGAAGTTATTTCAATCTAGAAGGGTATAGTAAACTTATTTTATTACTTTCTAGCCCTCTCTTATAAACCTTTTCTTAGATATATCTATCTTCTTTATTATTATTAGATAAAGTTAATAATTCCTTATCCTTAGGATTATAATTAAGATAATAATACTATATAATATTAGCATACTTATAATTAGGATAAATATAGCTTTACTAGTCTTTCTTAAGCTCTATCTTCTTATTTCTCTTAATTATCTTATTTATTTAGGTTATAAGTATTGAGCTCGGAATTACGCCGCAGCCCCTTCGCAAAAAGACTATAACAAATTCACCTAGTTCGTAGGTATAATTTAGGAAATACGATATAGGTATTTTAACTAATACCCTCTACTAGTTAAGGAAAACAATATAATAACCCTATATATTCCTACTACTCGTAAGCAA
This sequence comes from Colletotrichum ledebouriae, assembly GCA_036785755.1. Taxonomy (NCBI): domain Eukaryota; kingdom Fungi; phylum Ascomycota; class Sordariomycetes; order Glomerellales; family Glomerellaceae; genus Colletotrichum; species Colletotrichum ledebouriae. The sequence continues at coordinate 217 of JAVHLU010000484.1, read as the reverse complement.
ACCCTCTAAATATCACCGTATAAAGTCAGACGCGCGCCGCACCGGGGCTAATTATATCGGAGCCGAACGGGCGACTAAGGCTCTCGTGGCAACGCTACTATACGAGAGGTAACTCCTTAACTAAAGAGGTCTTTCCTAAGAGGTTCTTATAGCTAGAAGTATAAGAAGCTCTGCTATAAGCAGGGCCTTATACCTCTCCCTCTTCCTTATCCTTATC
>JAVHLU010000483.1:0-57578 GCA_036785755.1 Colletotrichum ledebouriae | reverse complement strand
AAGCTATACTTTCAAATCAGATATTATAATAACTTTAGGAGTATAATATATAAGCTCTAATATAGTATAGAGATTATAATAGTAAGATAAGATAGTTATATAGCTTAGTAGTATTAACTATAGCTTTGTTATATATATATATAGTTAAAACCTAGAGGTTATAGGTTTAACTCGTTATTATTCCTCCTCTTTTATTCCTCTTTCAGGGTCTTGAAGTAGATATTGAGTAGTAGTAGACCCTTTAATAGTTAGGATAACCGACGGTATATAGCTTATATTAGGCCTTAATCGTGAAGTAGTATAAGTATAGGTAAACTAAGAGGTTTAAAGGCTTAGGGATAAATCGTATAGGTAGTTAGCTGAAGCAAGGTCGAATAGCTTAGCTAATATATCGTCTCTTTTTATAGTAATAGAGGTATCGATCTCGAAGCCAGCAAACTAGTCCTGCTAGTATCTCTAACTCTACGTAGGGGGTATAAAGGCTATATCTATTAAAAGAATACCCTAAATAGGTAACCTTAAGGTAGAGTATAGGTTTGAGGTGTTTATTATAGTTTTAAGGAGGTTGAATAGGCGAGAGGTTATTAAAAAGGTTTAAGCTAGGCTTATAACCTATAAGAATAGGTATATAGGTAGCTAAAGGGGCGGTAAAACAGCCTAAATAATAGATATTAATAGGCTGAGTAATATGGTGATAAAAGCTAATAAATTTAAGTATAAGGAGGTATTTTTCCTGGAATTAATTGATAGTATTATTAATAATATTGTTGATGATATTATCGTTAATATTGTTATTATTTCTAAGTTACAAATCCTACCCTCACGAAGTAAGGGGTAAGATATTCTGAAACGTAACTACAAAGTAGTAGCTTATTAAGCAGAAATCGCGCTCGGATTACTATGTGGTCCGTGCGCAATTTCTATATATTTATAGCTATAAGGCTAAGGATTATAAATATATATATATATATAAGGTTATTGCTATTATTAGAATTTATATAGATTTTTAAAGTATTTCTTCCATGAAGGAAATACTTTTATAGTTATTACTTTATGTTTTATAGTTATTAAAGTATTATTAAAGAGATATTATATAGGTATATAACTATATATACTATAGTTATTTATTAAGGTTTATATTAACCTTATAGGATTATTATAGAAGTTTTAAGATATACCTTCGGTATTCTTACACATGCCTTACTTAGGCTTAGTATATTTATATATAGGGTCTAGTACTAATATAGTTAAGGGATAATAATAAGGATAAGGGAGAGATATAAGGCCCTACTCGTAGTAGAGCTTCTTATACTTCTAGCTATAAGGACCTCTTAGGAAAGACCTCTTTAGTTAAGGAGTTACCTCTTATATAATAGTATTTATAATACCTTACTCGAAGATCGACCTTTTAGGTTAAGGAGTTATCTTATATAATAGCTTTTACCTTACTAGAAGGTTTAGCGAGGGCGTTACTATAAGAGCCTTAGTAGCCTGTTTAGCTCTAATATAATTAGCCCTAGTATAGCGCGCGTCTAACTTTGTAATATTTAGAGGGTTTACTTATAAGTAGTAAGAACGTATAGGGTTCCTATATTATTTTCCTTAACTAGTAGAGGGTATAGGTTAAAATACCTATATAGTATTTCCCGAATTATATTTGCGAACTAGGTGAATTTATTATAGTCTTTTTGCGAAGGGGCTGCGGCATAATTCCGAACTTAATAAGTATTTTTAGGGAAAATAAAAAAGCTAATATCTTAAATCTAATTACTACTAATATAAACGTTATTTATAATTATACTTATAAATTAAATCCTCCGCTCTCTATTAGTAATCCTATAGATCCCTATATTTATCTTAACTATATCGCTCTATAAGCCTAGACGCTTAATATAGCTTTTACTAATAAGGTTAATAGTAGAGCTACTATTAATAATCCCTGTAATTAGTATATTTATAGGGCTATAAAGGGTAATAGTAATCTACTAGTAAGTTATAATAAAGTCTAGGATAGTAATACGTCTTAATAGTAGAAGTAATACTAAATCCTAATCTTCTATTATAATACTTATTTTAAAAATAGGATTAATTATATAGTAATTAAATTAAATTACCTCAGTCTATAAATATTTAGGTAAGCCTATAGAAATAGCTACTAAAGTCGCTTAGCCCTTAGAATAGTTTTTATTATTATTCTATTAATCTATTCATTTTTATAGTTCCCTATTATTAACTCCTATCTTATTAGATTAATCTAGAAGCGTAATATTAATAGGAAAGAAGATCTCTTATACCTTTAAGTTATACGTATCCTTATACTTATCAATTATAATATAAGTAGCGTTATAAACTATTCTATTCTAATTAGGCTAGTTCTATTAAAAGAAGGCTTTAGGGATAGCTACCTTCTTATTTACTCTCTTATTATATAGCTTAAGGATAAGGGTATAGCTAGTTTATAACTTACTATATTAAATCTAAAGCTTATTTTATTTATTTTACTTCTATTACTTAACTTATTCCTTAGGGGTATCTAGTAGTATAGCGTTTTTAGCTTCTTCTTTATTATCTAGTAGCTTTATAACTCTCTAAGTAATTTAAGTAGGTCTACTATCTAAGGACCTTAGTAATAATAAGTATTATAAGGTTTTATATAATAATCTCTAGCTTTCCCTCTTTTTATAGTAGTAATATCTTCTATTAGGTTAATATACTAGTTCCTTAGCTTTAAGCTAAAGAATATTATATCTATAAAGTTATATAATTAAGTAGTCTCCTTTAATAAATTTATAAAGCTAATATATAGTTTAGGGCGTGTCTTATTATAATTAATAACTCTTATAACCTCCTCTAGAAGCTTAAGCTACTACCTTTCTACTAACTTACTTATAGTAACTATATAATATATAAAGGTATCCTTATTAATTAAGATATACTTTAGAATCAAAGGTTAGACCTCTAATAGTAATATTATTTAAGAAGGCTTTATAGTAGCTAAGGATAAGGTTATATAGGATTCTAATTATAACTTATATAAACTAAGTAACTAAGTTTATTACCCCTCAAGGTAATATATATCTATAGTAATTTAATAGGTAATATAAATATTATTAAGTCTCTACTTATAGGGTCTAAGGGGACTTAGTTATATCCTAAGAAGAAGTCTAGTAGTAGTAGTAATTAATATATAGCGAAGTCTTCTAAAAAGATTATTTACTAAAGGGAGTAATACTACGTCTTATATTATAACTATATTTATCTTAATTACTAAGTTAATAAGCCTTATCTTACTATTTTTCTTTTATATAAAGAAGAATAAATTATAATAAGCTATATAACTTTACTTAAGGATTCCCTTCTTTAGTCTATCCTTTAGAATTATAATAATATCCTGCTCTAGTGCTCTTAATATTAGGATTCTTTTTACTTATTATATCTTATATAATATTATTTAAATTATCTATAGAGGTATAATAGAAGAATATATAGAGCTATAATACTTAAATTCCTAGGCTAAAGCCTTCTCTCATATAATAAGAATAGCTAAAAGGAGCTTCCTTTCTTTAAGCTATAAGTAATTAATAGTCCCTAGGATAGCTTCTTAATAAGCTCTTATAAGCCTTATTCCTTATTTAATAGTTAAAGACTTTAGTATAACTAGGCTAATAAATAGGGCGCTAAGATCTCGTATTATACTCTCCTTAGCCCTTACGTATACTTTTAACTTCTATTCTAGGTCTCTATCTAGGGTTAAGCTATCTAATATAGCGTTATTTATAAGTTAAATCTTCTTATCTTTTATCTTATATATTATATTAATATCTTCTATTAGTAATATAGGCGTTATTAGTATAAGTTTATAATTATTATAAGAGAAAGTAGTATCTATAGCTATAATAACTTTAATACCTTTTTAATATACTAACTTATACTTCCTCCTAAGTACTTTCCTCTTTAATATTCTTTTCTTAGGTCTATAAATATAATATTAATAATTAATACTATAGCTATTACATTCTACTATATACCCTATACTTATAATCGCTTTATAAATCTTATTAAGCTTAGAGGTAACTTCTTTATAGATTATAGTCTCTTAGACTTTATTAGAAATTAATCTAAACTGTTTAAATATAATAATAGCTTCCTTATCTAGGTCTAATTATTACTTAACCTTATCTAATAAGTTATAAGAGCTTTAAAAAGCTTATTAAATCGCTTTAATATCTTAATATATTTTTATACTCCTTAGCGTTATATTTAGCTCTTCTTTATCCTTAGCTTTATTAACTTACTAATTATCTCTTATAGAGTCTAAGCCTATTATTATATTAGGTTTATTAGTAATAGCCTCTATTTCCCCTCCTCTATAGGAGATAAGAGGGTATATTAACATAAAGAAGAAATAAAATAGTTTATTTTAGTAATAATTTCTAAGAAGCGAGTAATTAAGTCTCCTATAGAAAATAATAATAGGATATTAATCTTAATATTCCTAGACTAAAGGACTCTAATAATCTAGTTCTATATATAATCTAATATTATTAAAGTCTTTAAGATAAAAGGAGCTCCTAGTACTAGGTCCTTATTATAAGTATTTTTAGCGAAAATAAAAAAGCTAATATCTTAAATCTAATTATTACTAATATAAATATTATTTATAATTATACTTATAAATTAGGTCTTCTACTCTCTATTAGTAATCCTATAGATCCCTATATTTATCTTAACTATATCGCTCTATAAAACTAGGCGCTTAATATAACCTTTGCTAATAAGGTTAATAGCGGAGCTATTACTAATAATCCCTCTAATTAGTATATTTATAGGGTTATAAAAGGTAGTAGTAATCTACTAATAGGTTATAACGAAGTCTAGGATAGTAATATATCTTAGTAGTAGAAGTAATATAAAATCCTAATCTTTTATTATAGTACTTATTTTAAAGATAGGATTAATTATATAGTAGTTAAAGTAAATTACTTTAGTCTATAAATCCTTAGGTAAGTCTATAGAGATAGCTACTAAAATTACTTAGCCTTTAGAATAGTTCTTATTATTATTCTATTAATTTATTTATTCTTATAGTTCCTTATTATTAACTCCTATCTTATTAAACTAATCTAGAAGAATTATATTAATAGGAATAAAGACCTCTTATACCTTTAAGTTATATCTATCCTTATACCTATTAATTATAGCTTTAGTAGCGTTATAAACTATTCTATTTTAATTAGGCTACTTCTAATAAAAGAAAGCTTTAGGGATAGCTACCTTCCTATTTATTCTCTTATTCTCTAACTTAAGGGTAAGAGTATAGCTAATCTATAAATTACTATATTAAATCCGAGGCTTATCTTATTTATCCTATTTCTACTACTTAACTTATTCCTTAGAAGTATCTAGTAGTATAGTATCCTTAGCTTCTTACTTACTATTTAGTAGCTCTATAACCCTCTAAGTAATTTAAATAGTAAAGTCTTAAATTATAGGTAGGTCTACTATCTAGGGAGACTAGTAATAATAAGTATTATAAAGTTCTATATAACCTCTAGCTTTCCCTCTTTTTATAGTAATAATATCTTTTACTAGGTTAAAATACTAGTTCTTTAGCTTAAAGCTAAAGAACGTTATATCTATAAAGTTATATAATTATATAATATTATTTAATAAGTTTATAAAGCTAATAGAGAGTTTAGGGCGTGTCTTATTATAATTAATAACTCTTATAACCTCCTCTAGAAGCTTAAGCTACTACCTTTCTACTAACTTACTTATAGTAACCATATAATATATAAAGGTATCCTTATTAATTAAGATATACTTTAGAATTATCTAGCTACTAGTTAATTTATAGTTATAGCTTTTATTAATAATACCCGTCTTAACCTTAGTACTTATATCTAGGGTAGTAATAAAGTAGTAGGGCGATATATAGTAGTAAGCCCTATTCTAGCTAGCCTTAAGATACTTAATATAGCTAATAATAATATAGTTAATAGCGCTATAAAACTAGTAGGCCCCTATAGCTTAGAGAGGTATATATTATAATAGTCTATCTTATTATAAGCCTCTATAGCTACCTCTTACTCTACCTCTTTTAAATCCCTAGTATTACTAATATTCTCCTTAGTAATCTCTATATCTAGCTTATAAATAAAAGTACTATTATTATTAGTATTAAGTCTATAAATAGTCCTAAGATTCCTATTTATAAGGTTTAGTAGCTTCTATAGTATTTAGATTAAAAGTAATATCTCCTTAGCTAGTAACTCTCTTAATAAGAGTTAAGATATCTATCTTATAATTAGCCCTATTAATATTCAGGGTCCTAAAGCTCTCTATAAGAGAGTTAATAATTAAGCTAGTAGTCTAGGCTATAGAGGGTTCCTTAGTTCTAGCCCTCTGCTTTATTAGAATTATTTTTATAAGGACTTAAAGCGTTATTATTAGTTTAGGCTTAATAAGGCTAGATAACTACTAAAGTTCCTAGTAAGTAGTAGATTATTTAATTAGGGCGTCTTCTATTATAACTCACTACTTTAAAATAACCTCTATAAGCTAGTAGCTAAGACCTTAGGCTATAGCTCTTATAGCTCTCTCTAAAAGGTAGTAATAAGTAATATAAATAAGCTTAGTATTAATAAGTTCTAGGTCTCTATACTAAATAGCTCTCTATTAAAGCTATTAATAGTAATAATTCATACTATAACTTAGGAAGGGTTATTATCCTTAATATAAGATCCTATAACTAGGTTCTAAAGGTCCTTATTAGGGTTCTAATAAGACTTTAGGTTTATAAATCCGAACTAGTATAGAAGTTTCTCCTTAGCTTCCTTCTAGGTCTTAGCTTTATTAATATAAGATTTTATTATATCTTAATAGTCGCTAGAGCTATATATATAGACTTTATTCTTTATATTATTATTAGTCTTATAGTAAAGTTTTAAAAGGCTCTTATAGTTAATAATAAAGTCTAAGAAATTAGTACTAATAAACTTAGGCGCTCTAGCTAAGTAGGGAGTTATTATTATAATAATAGGGCGTCTTATAAGGAGATTAGTATAGGCTATAATATCCTAATTAGTATAACTTCCTTTAGGAGAATATAGAGTGCTTAAGGGCATTATTCCTATCCCTAAGGTAGGATTTATAGACCTATCTATACTATTATTAGAAGCTACCTATCCTATAGTATAAAGTTATATCTTATTAAACGAAGCTCCTATAAATCTCTCTTATAGCTATTTCCCCTTATTAAAAGAGGATCTAATATCTAGGTTAGCTAAGGAAGAAGAAGATATAATACTTATGGGTCTATAAATATTAAAGTTAATATTATATAGTTAAAGTAATAGAGTCTTATACTTAATAAAGTGAAGTATTATTATAATATCTTCTAAATAGAAAGATAAAATAAGTAGTTATAACTTCCTTTAAATAAAATAAAAAAGGAAATAATATAAACTAAATAACTAAATAAATATAGGAAAGGTTTAATAACCTTAGTCTTATTACTCTAGGCTCTTATAAATCTACTTTAAGTCTTATTACTTAATATAGAAAGGTCTTCCTAATAACGCTCTTATTTTAGAAGAATTCGTAGCTTTACTATATTAATATCTCTTAAAAGTTAGCATATTACTCTTAGTACTTAGGGCTATACTAATAAGGGGTTTATTAGTCTCTAGTTACTAATCTAGTTAATCTCGCTATACTTATTAGCTTAGTAAGACTGCTAATCTCTATATTAGTATTATATATAGCTATCTTAGCTACCTTAGCTATAACCTATTAGTTAAATAATAGTAGTTATGATAATATATAAAGGGGGGTCAGGAAAGGAATACGCTCGCTAGAACCTACTAATAGTATAAAAATAGAGAAAGGGAGGATTTCAGGGTCTATATTATTCCTAGCTTAATTCTATAAGAAAGCATAGCTATTACTATTCCCTTAGAACTAAGGTAGGTTTATAAATATCTTCCTCTCTTTTAAACTACGTTTTATCGTTATTTATATCGTTATTATTTATTATTTATAGATATTTTAGGCTATTATTATATTTAAAGTAGATTAATTATATATTTATATATTAATAGTAGGGACGTATAGATATAGCAATAGCACCTAACTCTCTAAGAAGCTTATAAAAGCTATTAAAAAGAGTAAAAGAATCTACCTTTAGGTACTATTAGAAAGGGCTAGAACTAATAGGAATTAGAAAGATATTAAATAATATAGCTTTATCTATAAATAAGTAAGAATATTAGAGTAGGCTTAAAATATATATAAAATAATTTATAGATCTAATTAAATAAGATAATCTAAATTAGGCGTAGGTTTGCTAAGAAAATACTAAAAAACGAGGTATATAATTATTAAGGTCTATATTATAATAATTGTAAATAATAATAAAGTCTGCTACGCTCCTCTCCTCTATGCTCTACTCCATAGTCTTCCTGCAATAGGCCCGTGCGCTAAGGGGGCTTTTTCGAAAGCTACGCAGCTAAGTCTATCTTATCCTATCCCAGTACCTCCCTAGTATAATACTAATAGCCTTAGAAGGGTATAAGGGACCCCTATATCTATTATACTTATAGAGCTAGAGGTTATATTACCTAGCACTACTCTAATAAAGAGGATTAGCTACCTAGGGTTATAAAGGTAAAGACCTTAAAGGAAAAACTAGTATATTATAAGGTTATAAATAACTACTATATAGTAGTTAACTCCTTAAAAGGAGATAAGGAGTTAGAAAAAGACTAACTCTAGAGCGAAATTAAGCCCTAAAGCTTACTAAAAAGGAGATATTAAGTTAAGAAGAATATAAATAGGAATAACTAGCTAATAATAAGTTTACTATTATTTAGGTTAGAGTTAATAGAGGATATCTAGCTTATATCCTAGTAAATACTAGGAGTAATACTTATATAATAATTAACCTTTCCCTAGCTTAATACTTTTACCTTCTATATATTAAGAAAAGATACTAACTTATAAGGGGGTATATATTTAGTAGATTATTACTAGGTAATACGCTAGGTATAATAGTATTTAACTTAGAAATATGTAGTTATACCTAGTATATCTTTATATATATAGTTAATAGCTTAGAACTTAGTATCCTCTTAGGGCGCTCTTAGATAGAATAGAACTAAGTTATTTATAATACTATAGCTTACTAAGTATACTATAAGAGGGGATAAGTTAGGCTATACTTAAAGGATTAAAAAGAAATACCCCTTATAAAGGAAATAAGGGCTATAAGGTTCCCTAATATACCCTTATTCTCTCTAATCTACTAATACTTAGTAAGATAATAGGGTAAGTACTAGGAGGGTATTATAGAGGTATTAGTATAAGCTATTAGCCTAGCTAATATTAAGAAAACCTTAAACTTAAAACTAAAAGAAGATTAATAATACTATTTACTAAGCTAGGTCTTAAGGGAGTTTCCTAACCTATTTAACCCTAATAAGGCTTACTTATTACCCCCTAGGTAACTAGGAGTAAATTACTAGATTAACTTTATATTAAGACTAGATAGAAGGGAGTTACTGCTCCCTTAGGGCCCCCTCTATAATATATTAAGAGAAGAGCTACTAATACTAAAGAAAACCCTATAAGACCTCTTAAATAAGGGGTTTATTAAAGCTAGTAGCTTACTTACTAGAGTATTAATACTTTTTATAAGGAAGCTAGGGGGAGGAATCCGCTTCTATATTAACTATAGGGCTCTTAATATAATTACTAAGAAGGATTACTACCCCCTCCTACTAATCTCTAAGATATTATATTAAAATAGTATAGCTAAGTAATATACTAAGCTAGATATAATAATAGCTTTTTATAAATTAAGGGTAGTAGAGGAGTACTAAGAGAGAATTATATTCTATATCTAATATAAGTTATTTAAGTAAGTAATATACTTATTTAGCTTAACTAGCAGTCCTACTAGCTTTTAGTAATATATTAATAATATCCTATAGAACTTCTTTAATAACTTCGTTACTACTTATATAAATAATATATTAATTTACTCTAATAAACCGAGGGAAGATTATAAGAGAAAGGTCTAAGAGGTCCCCTAGAGGCTAGTAGATATAAGGCTTAACCTTAACCTTATAAAATATAAGTTCTTAGTTAAGAGGGTTAAGTATATGGGGTTTATTATAATAATAAGAGAGGGTCTTTCTTATAACCCTAAGAAACTCTAAGCGATTATTAAATAATTACTCCCTACCTCCCTAAAGGAGGTCTAAAGCTTCTTAGGGTTTATAAACTATTATAATATATTTATACTAGAATATAGGGATATTATTAGATCACCTATACTACTTATTAGAAAGAATTTAATATTCTAATAAGGAGATAACTAAGAATAAGCTTTCTTATAACTTAAGTAGCTTTTTAATACCTAGCTAGTACTCTATTAGTTTAATTTAAAAGATAAGACTATTATTAAAACTAACTACTTAGGATTTATATTAAGAGGGGTACTCTTATAGGTTAACCTAGAGGGTACTTAGTATCCTATAGTGTCCTACTTATTAGAGCTCTTATATATAGAGTATAACTACTATATTTATAATAAGGAGCTCCTAGTAGCTATTTCTTACTTATATATATAGAGGGTAGAGCTATATAATATAACTACTTTTAAGGTATTAACTAACTATTAAGAGCTTAAGAATTTTATAAAGAAATAGCGCTTTATAGAGCGCTAGAGCTAGTAAGTAGAGGAGCTATCTTAAAATAACTTTACTATTAAAGACTACCCTAATAAGGAAGTAATAGCCCCTAATACCCTCTCTTAGAGAGAATAGAATATATTATAAGGGTAGGATAATAAGTAGAAATAGGAGAGGGTCTTATAGCTAATACTAACCTATACCTACCCCTATAAGGACCCTATAGCTAGCCCCCTAGTAAGGAGAAGTTAGAAGGGCTATACTAATATCCAAGATATTATAGTCTTTAATAGTAACCCTAAACTATAGGCGCTATAGCTAGAAACTATAGAAAAGAATATAATATATAAAGCTATATATTATACAATTACTTATTAGCTTTAGGGCTTCCTACTAGATATTAAAGCTAAGGTTTAAATTAATAAGTATAATATTAATAGTTAGGGGAGGCTAATCTTTAGAGGGAGGCTATAAGTATTTAATAGGGAGGATAATAATAACCTCCTAGGGGAGCTCTATATAAAGATTATTTAATAGAGCTATAACTTAAGTATTAAGTTCGGAATTACGCCGCAGCCCCTTTGCAAAAAGACTATAACAAATTCACCTAGTTCGCAAGTATAATTTAGGAAATACTATATAGGTATTTTAACCTATACCCTCTACTAGCTAAGGAAAATAATATAGGAACCCTATACGTTCCTACTACTTATAAGTAAACCCTCTAAATATGACTATATAAAGTCGGATACGCGCCGCACTAGGGCTAATTATATTAGAGCTGAATAAGCTACTAAGGCTCTCGTAGCAAAGCTACTATATAAGATAACTCCTTAACTTAAAAGGTCGACCTTCTAGCAAGGTACTAAAGGTAAATACTACTATATAAGAGGTAACTTCTTAACTAAAGAGGTCTTTCCTAAGAGGTTCTTATAGCTAGAAGTATAAGAAGCTTTATAAGCAAGGCCTTATACCTCTCCCTCTTCCTTATCCTTATCTAACCTATAATAAATCCTTAACTATATTAGTACTAAACCCTATATATAAAAACGCTAAGCTTACGCGAGGTATACCCTTTAATACTAATAATATATAAGAGCTCGCTAGAGAGTTTAGTATTAATATAATTAATAAAACCTACTCCTTTTTTAATTACTCTATTATATATAGAGAGTATATTATTAATATAGCCCTTAAAAAAGCTCTTATTAATACCCCTAGAGGGGATACTTACTATTATATTATAGCTATGTAAATATACTTAGTAGTAGAAGCTAGGTAGGTTATTATATACCCTATAGAGTAGCCCTTCTTTAAGTAGGTCCTCTGCACTATTAAGGTAGAGGTAGCCTAGGCCCCTTAGGGGTCGGTAAGTATAGCCTATGCTAACTGCTTTAATATAGAGAGAGCGTTGCTAACGATAGCATAGCTGCTAGCGGACGAAGTAGTAATAGAGGTAGTATTAGCAGCGCGGGTAGTACGTAAGAGGATAAGTTAATAGTTTTATAGTTTAAATAATTAAAAACTACGTTATTATTAATATAAAGCTAAAGATCGTGAGACTATTAATAGGTATATATAAGTGCGGCTATAGTTAGGAAAGTTATAATCACGTACCTAAAGGCTATGTATTGTTAGGAGGCGCGGAGTTAGAAGGTCTATTGTACTTAAGCAGGTAAAATCACTATGCAGTGGCTAGAGGCTATAATTTAGGTATAACTACTCACTTAAGCTAAAATAATATATTAGAAATAATAAGCTAGTAGTTCTACTAGCTAGGATAATTATAAATAGTATAGAGATTTATAAGGAACTATAATATTTATAGAGAGATATATATCTAGAGGTAAGCTAAGAGGGGCTTCCTAAAGCCCTTACTAGTACTTACTTACTTATACTTAGACCTCTTAATAGACTTTATTATAAACTTATAACTTATAAAGGATAATACTAACTAATACCAATAAGTTATAATAAATACGCTAGGTAAGTTAATAATACTAGAGGAGATAAGTGTTATAGAAGTAGAAGCTTATACTTACTAGTTCCTTACCTCTTACTTCTAGTTCTATAGGTTCCTCTATAATATTATTAATAATTAAGGGTCTAATTAGGTAAGATACTTCTAGGCTAAATTCTACTACCTTATTAGTATAAGAAGGCTATTAAGCACTACATACTACTTATAGACTAATAGTAATATTAAGAAGTAGAACTAAGAGATATAAGCTATCTTATAGGTATTTATAACCTAAGTATAGGATAACTAGGGGTTGCTCCTACCTACTACTTAGCTAGCGCTCTATAATAAGGCTAGTAATATAACTAAACTCTTACTATTCTTCTTAGAATATAGGTATTATACTAACCCTATACTTATTATAAATAATAAAATAGAGAAGACCTCCTCTAGGGATATAATAGCTACTCTCCTAGTAATAAGATTATAAGAGGTAGTAGACTTTATTAAAATAAGTATTATAGCTACTTATTAGTATAGCTAGGAGAATATAAATTAGTATAAGATACTTATAGAGGAATACTAGGTAAGTAATAAGGTTTAGCTTTTAATAGCTAATTATAAAAGCCCTAGGCCTAATAAGAAGTTATTATAGTTATATTATAAATATATTATAAATATATTATAATAGGAGTCCTAAGCTTATATATCGTTAAGTTAGATATACTTAGTAATATCTACCTAAGGTTTTATATAACCCTCCTCTAGAGGGTACTAGAGGACCCCTTACTTATATAAATAAGGATAGACCCCTAGCTACTACTAATTATAGCTAATAATAGCGAATTCAAGTAGTATTTAGAGGAGATATATATAGTATAATAAAAAGTAGTTTAGCAAGGGTAGAGGTATAAGGTCCTAGTTAAGTAAGAGTAGTATATAGAGCTTACCTAAGAGCTTATAGAAGCTATTATAGAGATTACTATAGTAAATAGGTATAAAGCCTTATATAAGCTAGTTATAAATAATAATAATAACCTAGCTTACGCCTAGGCGGGGATTAGCTAGGAGGGGGGATAGTATTATAAGCTACGCTTAGGTTAAGCCTACCTAGGCTTCTACTTAGGTTTACTACCTTAGGGAGCTGCCTAGGGCTTACCTAGTCCTTACCTAGTTATTCCCTATAGACTAGTAAAATCTCTACTAGAGAGGAAAACTTCCCCTTTTCCTCTCTAGCTTAAATAGATAGTACTATAGCGACCTCTTATTAAATAAACTTAGGTCTAACCCCTTATACTAATTACTTCATAGGAGGTATAGGGAATAGCGTAGTAGTTATACTACTAAGTAATAATATAACTACTACTTATACTAATATAATTATAAACTTATTAAAAGTAAACTATAAGCTATACTAAGCTTATTAAGTAAATTATATATTGAAAAATAAACGCTATTAAGTATATAAAAGTTAATAATATATACTTCAAGACTAGATTTATAACAATATCCACCTAGATCTCCTATACTTATATTATACTATAGAAAAAGGTATTAACTACTAGGTATATATACTCTATAAGAGTATTAATATTAATACCTATAAGTATAAAGCTATAGCTAGGAGTAGCTATATTATAATTCTAGACCTCCTATTATAAAAGAAGTTACTTATAAAGCGTAATATAAAGGAATAGCTTATAAGGTAGGACAAGGCTATTATTAAAATATAAGCTAGTAGCCTCTTATAAGTAAAGAAGCTTAGCTAGTAGTTTATAGACTTTATTATAATACTTAGTAATACCAGTTTAGATATATAGGTTTATATATATTAGATAACTATATAGTTATAAATAAATACTACCTCTTTAGTAATAAGAGATATACTAAAAAAACGCCTAAGTTACTCTTAATATATTTAAAATAGCTAACTTATATAATAAACTAACTAAGGAGTACTTAGCTCTACTGTACTGGAAGATAATAAGAATATAACCTTGGAGAATAACTTAGAAGCGCTTAAGAAATATAGGCTTATTATATACTAGTTATAAAGAGGAGGATAAAATATAATATCTATACCTAAGAGCTATAAAAGGGCGCTTATAACTATATAAGTAATAAATAAAAAGGGGCTCTATTTAATACATTATAGCTACTACTTATTAGCTAAGTATTAGATTATATTTAAAGAACTATACCTAGAGCGACTTTAGAGAAGTACATCTCTCTACTACCTAGTAGAGGAGCGTATTAATAATAATAAAGACCTTATAAAGTATATTTATAAGCTTAAATTAAGTAATAGAGTATTTGTAGATAAGGAATAACTATATAGCTACTATAGGGGGACCTTAGAGTTAGTATTTTACATATAACTAAATAACTACTAACTTTATAACTCTATAATCATAGACTCTGGAGTAATAATATATATTTTTAATAATAGTATATAGTTTATTATACTTATAAGAGCTACTTATAGTGACTTCCTATAAGTAGGAGTGTACTAAGTTCGTATTAAGGGATATAATATAGTTAATATTAAAGTAGCGGGATAAAGTAGAAATATAACGCGCTTATAACTATATAATATAGCACTATACTATAGGTTTATAAGTAACCTTATATCGCTTAGGAAGCTATACTAATAAGGTATTTAGTAGCATATAGGCCTATAAAATAATTATTTATAAAGGTTAGATTATATATACCTCTATATATTAAAGGAGTAGTATTACTAGTAAGTCCTTAAGTATAAGGAGACCCTAGTAGGCTCCATATTATATAGAGAAGGGGGCGAGGTAAATACTATATTCCTTATAAGCGCCTAGTAACTACTAGCTAAGCGCTACTTGTATATATATAATATAATAATAAAGCGATAACCTATCTATAATAGTATTACGATTTAATACTAGTATCTTAGATACCTAGGCCTAGAGGCTATCTAATATCTCTCAAATAGCGCGAGAGGAGTCCGCCTTACCTAAGGGGGTAAGCCTATTATCATAATTAATTATAATACCTATAGTATAGGTAAGGTTTATTATTAAGTATACTAAGCGCTATAAGAATCCGTTAAGCGTATAGAGCTAGGTAAATATATTACTCTAAACTTTTATAACTATAATAAACGCTATAGAAGGTATTACTTAGCGCTCCTTATAATAAGCTAACTAATAGTATATACCTGGGACTTCTACTTGGTATAGCAAGAGATAGATAAACTCCTTATAATAATCAAAAACTATTTAATAATACTCTTAATATAGTATAGAGCGTATATAAAAGTAATTAAAATAGACCTTAAGCTAATAAAGTACCTATATATTATTACTATTATTAAGGTATAAGGTATCTACCTTAAGCCCTTAGCTACTTAAGTATAGAATAGTAGAGCGTAATAAATTAGTATTATTATTAAAGAGCGCGCGAGGGCTATAGTAATAAGAGTAAAGCTATTAGATATATTATAGCTTAAGATAGCTAAGTTATCTACCTACTTATATAACTATATACCTATAGTAGTAAGAGGCTAGTAAATACCCTATAAGCTATTTTATAAGCACTATTAAGTATATAAGTCTACTAAGTATACGTACTCTAACCTCTTATACCTATGTACTTATAGCTATAAGGCCTTTACTATAACAAAAGAGGCCTAACTTAAGTAATATTATTATAAAAGGCTTATACTATACGTATTTATTAGCTTCCTAGTAGGCTATACGTTTAGTAACTCGTTTTATATATAGAACCTATTATATATAGAAGTATTTACGCGATATAATATGTAATGAAAAGAAGTTTTTTAATATTAACTTAAAGGGGTTTATTAAGAAGTTCTAATATATAGATCTTATTATAATATTGGAGTAGATTAACTAGCTAGTTAATAAGAGCTATATGTAAGCTACTCTATAGGATACTAATAAAGAAATAGATAAGGTAGTAAAATATAATAACTATACTAATAAGCGCGTAGAGGACTTGAGAGCTATAATATTAAAGAATATAAATGTAATTATATTAACGCTACCCTAGAGCCTAGTAGCCTAGGCTACCTCTACTATATTAGAGATAAATAATACTCCTACTTATATAAATACTTATTTTAGACTAATAACCCCTCTAGAGACTCTACTAATAGCGTTCTTTATAGCTTTATAGAGCGTGCTTATAAGTATAAGGGGGTATAGGAAAAGGTATAACTACTTTTTGAAAAGTATAAATAGAGATAGATAATATAAATTATTACTCTAGCGCTACTAAGCGCTATAAACTTTATTTAAAGCTACCTTTTTAACAAGCTACATTTAGCTATATTAGAAGTATAAAACTATATAGTTAGAAGATAGCCCTATAGATTATAATACCTAGACTAATTACTTACTAAGTACCTATATAGAGTAAAGTACCTCTAGAACTTTAATAGGAGTAGGTTATACTCTTAAGGTAGCTATAATTAAGATAGACTTATACTAGTAAGTATTTATTATAGCTAAAAAATAAGGGTTAGAAAGTAATAAGCGCTATAATAGCTACTTAAATAATATAAATTTAATAGCTACTCTATTAGGCAACTTCTAGTCTAAGCAATCTCCTCTATTTATATCATATAATTAGTTAGTACTATATAATAGGTATATAAAACTATACCTATTTATAAATAAATTCCTAGAGGCTAAGAGATCTTACTTAAAAGGATATAAAGCGTTATAATCCTAGCGTAGAGTAGCGAGGCGGGAGGCTTATAGTTATTAAGTATTTAGCTACTACTAGGTTTATATATATAAACTTAATAAATATGGTTAGTTAGTAAAGCTTAAAGCGAGACTTATAATCCGAGGTAACTAATAAGTAAAAAACGTATAAAATATATATATAGTAACGCTTATGGGTATATCTTTCTAAGTATTAATAGCTATAGCTACTCGTTTTAATATAGAGCTATTATAATATAACACTATAAAAGTATTTATTTATATATCTATTAGTAAAATAGTATTTATAAGTATACTACTAGGATACTACTATAATAACAAGGTCTTATACTTACAATAGAAGTACTTAGAAGCTAGCCTCGCTAAACTTAACTTTAAATAAGTAGTAAGTAAGAACTACTATTAGTAATATGAATAAGTAATATTCTTTTTCTATATAAATAACTATATATTAGTATTCCCTTAGGAGTATATTAAAAATATAAAGGAGGCTATAAACGCCCTCTAGAAGCGCTGCTACCTTAGAGGTTAGGACTTATAATAGTTCCTTAGGATCGAAGTAGTCTATAATAGGGCTACATATAAATTATAACTATTATAGTCTGTATTTATAGATAAAGTGCGAAAGCTACTTATATAACGCGCTACGAGCCTTAATATAGATAAGTATATATATATACCTATAATAAAAGACGAACTAGAACTATATAAAGGGGAAGTAGCCCTATAGGAGATTAACTACTACTAATACTATATTAGAATAATCCTATATATAGTAATAATAATATAGCTTAATATAGTATTTATTATAAGCTATCTTACTAGGTTAAATAATAACCTAGGCCCTGTATAATACTATATTACTCAACCTCTAATACCTATACTAAATATAATACCTCTATCTTAAGTATAGCGCTAAGCTTAGTAGCAGGGGCGATATACTCGAAGTCGCTTTAAATATAAGCTTCATAAATAATATAATTAACTAAAACAGCTCTTAAGCGCTTAGAATAAAGCTTAAGAGAAATATAGTCGCTTAGAAAGCAAAGAAGTAGATAATAGTTATAATATTAATAACTAGGCCTCTGGCCACTACATAGTGATTTTACCTGCTTAAGTACAACAGATCTTCTAACTCCGCGGTTCCTAACAATACACATCCTTTAGTCACGTGATCCTCTCCTAACCACAGCCGCACTTATACATGCCCATAGCCTCACGATCTTCGTATAGTGGCGTTCGCAGCACCTTGCTAGAAGGTCGACCTTTTAGGTTAAGGAGTTATCTCATATAGTAGCTTTTACCTTACTAGAAGGTTTAGCGGGGGCGTTTCTAGGCCACGAGAGCCTTAGTAGCCCGTTTAGCTCTAATATAATTAGCTATAATATAGCGTATATCTAACTTTATATAGTAATATTTAGAGGGTTTACTTATAAGTAGTAGGAATATATAGGGTTCTTATATTATGTTCCTTAACTAGTAGAGGGTATAAGTTAAAATACATATATAGTATTTCCTAAATTATACTTATAAACTAGGTGAATTTATTATAGTCTTTTTATAAAGGGGCTGCAGCGTAATTCCGAACTCAATATTAATAACTTAAGTAGAGCTACTTATGCTATCCTAAGTAGTAAACAAAGCCCTCTTTATAGGTTAGTTAATAACTATACTATAAGTCTAACTCCTAAGTAATACTACCCCTAAAGCTATATTTACTACGCTTAATTTAATACTAATAACGATTTATATTTAGTATAATAATCAGTAAACTATCTAAATAGTTAATATAGAGCTTTTTTAGCTATAAATAAGGCTATAATATATTAATATCTATAGCTACTAGTTATAATAAGAGATGATAAAAGAGCGTATATTAATCAAATATATATTATTAGTAGAAATTATAATAAATAGACTTATAAAAGCGCTTCTACTATTATAATTTAAAGCGTTCTATAGTTAGTTATAAATAAGTAACTAATAGGTATAACTAGAAGTAAACTATATATAGGACCTAGAAGAAGAAAATAATATAAAGTATAAAAAAGTAATAAAAACCTATATATAAGATAAGATAGACTTTAATAGAGTTTAGGAATAGCTTTATAAGAAGCTAGTAATCCCTAAGGGGATATACTAAATTCAAAGATTTAGAATATATACTATAAGGTTTAGAGCGAGATTCGCCTAGCTCTATATAGGCCTAAAGCAACTAGGGGATACGCTAGGAAAGGGGCTAGGACGCGCCTAAATAAGGGTATATATATATAAGTAACATATATATAATAGCATTACTAATATACGTATAATTACGCCTAATTTAATATTACTAGTATCCTAATAGGGGTTTAGCCTTGTGAATAGTAGTATAAATACTATATAAGTTGCGAGGGGTTAGACCTGAGTTTATTTAATAAGAGGTTGCTATAATATTATTTATTTAAGCTAAAGAGGAAAAGGGGAAGTTTTCCTCTCTAGTAGAGATTTCGCTAGTCTATAGGGAATAACTAGATAAGCCCTAGGTAAGCCTTATATAGCTCCTTAAGGTAATAAACCTAGGTAGAAGCCTAGGTAAGCTTAACCTAGGTATAGCTTATAATATTATCCCCCCTCCTAGCTAGTCCCCCCCTAGGTATAGGCTAGGTTACTATTATTATTTATAACTAGTCTATATAGGGCTTTATACCTATCTACTATAGCGGTCTCTATAATAGCCTCTATAGGCTCCTAGGTAGGCTCTATATACCCCTCCTACTTAACTAGGACCTCGCCCTTCTACTCTCGCCTAACTACCTTCTATCGAGCTATATATATCTCCTCTATATACTACTTAAATATATTATTATTAGCTATAATTAGTAGTAGCTAGGGGTCTATCCTTATTTATATAAGTAAGGGGTCCTCTAGTACCCTCTAGAGGAGGTTTATATAGAACCTTAGGTAGATATTATTAAGTATATCTAACTTAATAATATATAGGCTTAGGACTCTAACTATAGTATATTTATAATATAACTATAATAGGTTCTTACTTAGCCTAGGGCTTTTATAGTTAGCTATTAAAAGCTAAACCTTATTACTTACTTAGTACTCCTCTATAGGTATCCTATACTAGTTTATATTCTCCTCGCTATACTATTAGGTAGTTATAATACTTACTTAGATAAAGTCTACTACCTCTTATAGTCTTATTACTAGGAGGGTAGCTACTATATCCCTAGAGGGGGCTTCTCCTATTATATTATTTACTATAGGTATAGAGTTAGTATAATACCTATATTCTAAGAAGAATAGCGAGAGCCTAGTTATATTACTAACCCTATTATAGATCGCTAGGTAGGTTATAAGTAGGAGCTACTCCTAGTTATCCTATACTTAGGTTATAAATATATATAAGATAGCTTATATCTCCTAGTTCTATCTCTTAGTATTACTATTAGTTTATAAGTAGTATATAATACTTAATAGCCTCCTTATATTAGTAAGGTAGTAGAATTTAGCCTAGAAGTAGCTTACTTAGTTAGACCCTTAATTACTAATAATATTATATAGGAACCTATAGAACTAGAGATAAGAGGTAAGGAACTAGTAGGTATAAGCTTCTATTTCTATAATACCTATCTCCTCTAGTATTACTAACTTACCTAGCCTATCTACTATAACCTATAAATATTAGCTAGCGTTATCCTTTATAAGTAGTAAGTTTATAATAAAGTCTATTAAGAGGTCTAAGTATAACTAGGTAAGTACTTATAAAGGCTTTAGGAAGCCCCTCTTAGCTTACCTCTAGATATATATCCCTCTATAGATATTATAATTCCTTTTAAATCTCTATACTATCTATAATTATCCTAGCTAATAAAACTACTAGCTTATTATTTCTAGCATACTATTATAGCCTAGGTAAGTAGTTATACTTAAGTTATAGCTCTATTAAATAATCTTTATTTAGAGCTCCCCTAGTAAGTTATTATTATCCTCCCCGCTAGGTACCTATAGCCTCCCCCTAAATATTAGTCTCCTCTAACTATTAATATTATACTTACTAATTTAAACCTTAGCTTTTATATCTAATAGGAAGCTCTAAAGCTAGTAAGTAACTATATAATATATAGCTTTATATATTATATCCTTCTTTGTAGTTTCTAGCTATAGCGCCTATAGTTTAGAGTTACTATTAAAAACTATAGTATCTAGGATATTAGTATAGGGCTTCTAACTTCTGCTTACTAGGGGGCTAACTATAAGGTCCCTATAGGGGTAGGCGTAGTTTAGTATTAGCTATAAAACCCTCCCCTACTTCTACTTATTATCCTACCCTTATAATATATCTTACTCCCTCTAAGAGAGGGTATTAGGGGCTACTACTTCCTTATTAAGGTAGTATTTAATAGTAAAGTTATACTAGGATAGCTCCTCTACTTACTAGATCTAGTGCTCTATAAGGTGCTACTTCTTTATAAAGTATTTAAGCTTCTAGTAGTTAGTTAGTATCTTAAAAGTAGTTATACTATATAGCTCCGCCCTCTATATATATAAATAAGAAAGGACTACTAGGAGCTCCTTATTATAAATAGGGTAGTTATATTCTATAAGCAAGAGCTTCTATAAGTAGAACGCTATAAGATATTAAATACCCTTTAGGTTAACTTATAAGAATACCCCTCTTAATATAAATCCTAAATAGTTAGTTTTAATAATAGTCTTATTCTCTAAACTAAACTAATAGAGTACTAGCTAGGTATTAAAAAGCTACTTAAGCTATAAAAAAGCTCGTTCTTAATTATCTCCCTATTAGAATATTATATTCTTCCTAGTAAGTAGTATAAGTAGTCTAATAATATCCCTATATTCTAGTATAAATATATTATAATAGTTTATAAACCCTAGGAAGCTCTAAACCCCCTTTAGGGAGGTAGGGGGTTATTACTTAGTAATTACTTAGAGTTTCTTAGGATTATAAGAGAGACCCTCTCTTATTATTATAATAAACCCTATATATTTAACCCTCTTAACTAAGAACTTATACTTTATAGGGTTAAGGTTTAGACTTATATCTACTAGCCTCTAGAGGACCTCCTAGACCTTTTTCTTATAGTTTTCTCTTATTCTATTAGAGTAAATTAATATATTATTTATATATATAGTAACGAAGTTATTAAAGAAGTCCTATAGGGTATTATTAATATATTACTAGAAGCTAGTAAGGGTGCTAGTTAAGCTAAATAGGTAGATTATTTACTTAAATAACTTATACTAGGTATAGAATATAGTTCTCTCTTAGTACTCCTCTACTACTTTTAACTTATAAGAAGCTATTACTATATTTAGCTTAGTATATTACTTAGCTAAACCTATCTAGTATAGTATTCTAGAGATTAGTAAGAGGGAATAGTAGTCTTTCTTTATAATTATATTAAAGGCCCTATAGTTAATATAGAAGTAAATTCCCCTACTTGGCTTCCTTATAAAGAGTACTAGTACCCTAGTAGGTAAGCTACTAGCTTTAATAAACCCCTTATCTAGGAGGTTTTATAAGGTCTTTAATAGTACTAATAGCTCTTCTCTTAATATACTATAGAGGGAGCCCTAGGGGAGTAATAGCTCCCTCCTATCTAGTCCTAGTATAACGTTAATTTATTAATCTATTCCTAGTTATCTAGGGGCTAATAAGTAAGCCTTATTAGAGTTAAATAAGTTAGGAAACTCCCTTAAGACCTAGTTTAATAGATAGTATTATTAATCCTTCTTTAGTCTTAGGTTTAAGGCTTTCTTAATATTAGATAAGCTAATAGCTTATATTAATACCTCTTCTATACCCTCCTAGTACTTACGTTATTATCCTATTAAGCGTTAGTAAATTATAAAGAAGAAAAGTATATTAAGAAACCTTATAGCCCTTATTTCCTTTATAAGGCCAGTTTCTTCTTAATCCTTTAGGTATAGCCTAACTTATTCCCTCTTATAATATACTTAGTAGGCTATAGCGTTATAAATAACCTAGCTCTATTCTATCTAAGGGCGCCCTAAGAGGATATTAGGGTCTAAGTTATTAACTATATATATAAAGATATACTAGGTATAGCTACTTATTTCTAAGTTAAACGCTACTATACCTAGCGCGTTACCTAGTAATAGTCCTCTAAGTATATACCTTCTTATAAGTTAGTATCTCTTCTTAATATATATAAAGTAGAGCTATTAAGCTAGGGAAAAGTTAATTATTATATAGATATTACTCCTAGTATCTACTAGGTTATAAGCTAGATATCCTCTATTAAGTCTAACTTAAATAATAATAAGCTTATTATTAGGTAGTTATTCCTATTTATATTCTTCCTAACCTAATATCTCCTCCTTAGTAAGCTCTAGGGCTTAATTTCGCTCTAGAGTTAGTTTTTTCCTAACTCCTTATCTTCTTCTAAGGAGTTAGTTACTACCTAGTAGTTATTTATAACCTTATAGTATACTATTTCTTCTTTTAAGATTCTTACTTTTATAACTTTAAATAGCTAGTCCTCCTTATTAGGGTAATACTAAGTAATATAACCTCTAGCTCTATAAGTAGAATAAGTATAGGGGTCCCTTATACCCTTTTAAGGTTATTAGTATTATACTAGGGAGGTACCTAAGGAGGATCTAGAGTTTTAATAGTTATAATATCTTACTTCCTTAACTTATAAGATATATATAGCTCTAGTTATATAAATATCCCCCTTAGTATCCTTAGTAATAGGTCTCTAGTAGGTTATTAAGTAGTTACTAGTAACCTTCTAGCGCTCTACTTTCTATATGATACTCTAGACCTTTAAGAGCTAGCTATTATAATTAGCTAATAATTTAATAGTAATTAGCTAGTCCCTTAGCCTAGGGGTAAGGGAGGCCTCTAGAAGTAAGATCTAGACTTAGCTAAGCTAGTTTATACTACTTATATTAGCTAATATTTACTTAAATCTTAATAAGAAGGTTACTAGGGATTTATTCTCTTTCTACTAGAGGGTTTATAGTTAGGCTATAGCTTATAACTAGATATTTAAGTCCTTATATATCTAATCTAAGTAAGCTATAAAGTCCTTAAGGTTATATTTCCCCTTACTTCCCCTAGCTCTATAGAAAGTAGAGACTACTTACTAGGTTATAATATTTAAATAGGAGATAATAAGGTATTATACCTCTATATCTATAGTATTAAACGCCCTATCTATAGTAATCTTATACCTTATTTATTATACTTAGGTAATATATTCCTTCTATTTACTTAAAAACTTTAGGAGTAGGGGTAATAGCTTTTAGTATATTATACTAGGTACTACTAGTATCTTACTAGTAATACTTATAAGGGTTTATATAGCTATATATTAGCTATTCCCCTACTTAACCTCTTATAACTATTACTAGAGGGACTCTATTATTACTATTAAATTAGCTTATAATAGCTTATTTCAAGTCTTAGCTATATTATTATTAACTATCTTACTAACTAATAAGGAGTAGCGCTTAACTTATTATTATTATTATAGTAATAAGCTTAAATATATAAGGGGTTAGACCTAAGTTTATTTAATAAGAGGTTGCTATAATACTATTTATTTAAACTAAAGAGGAAAAGGGGAAGTTTTCTTCTCTAGTAGAGATTTCGCTAGTCTATAGGAAATAACTAAGTAGGCCCCGGGTAGGCCCTAGGTAGCTCCTTAAGGTAGTAAACCTAAGCAGAAGCCCAGGTAAGCTTAACCCGGGCGTAGCCTGTAACATAAGTAGATAACTAGTTACGTTATTCCTATTATAACCGCAAGTAGCGCCGCACCGCAATAAGCAGGCGCGCGCGTAGCGTAATATTAGATAGTATATATGTTAGAGGCGTTATAAGCATATAAGGGCTTATTTATATATAAATATATATAATAGGAGCGCGGGTCGCACTATAATGAGGTATAAGGATAGTTTTACTTATACAACTATAAATTATATACTTATTTAACCCTAGTTTCTAACCCTTAATTATATATAGGATCCTTATTATTATATAACAGCACGACCTTATAACTTATATATCTTTATAAATCCAAATCGCTTATTATAATAAGTTATTAAAATAGTAAATCCGCTAGTATATAATATACGTGCTATATAGACTTTAATATAATTCTAAGAAGCTTATAGAGTTACTGATAGTTATAATAATTATACTATAGGATACTAAGGTAATAAGGCTCTAAGATAAAGCTATTACTAATCTTTAGTATAAGATTATAGAGCTATAATTAGCTTAGTAGAAGAAGTATAAAGAGAATAAAGCTTTTTAATAGTAATTATAAGAGGTACTTAGGATAAACTTAGTACTACTTAAGGTTAATAATAATAATAGAGATACTTTATCTCTAATAATATTACTATTACTAATAATAACCCTAGCTAGTCTAGCTTATTTATACTTTAAAATATAGGAGGTTAGCTTAGATATTATAATAATAAATACCCTACTACTTAGGGAGCTTATTACTATACCTAAACTAGGTATAGATTACTTTAAGGACTTTTAAATAAAGTAGCTAAAGAATTACTACTTAAAGGGATCTATAAATTAGATTATATAGTTAATATAACTATAAATAGTGCTTATAGTATATAGGGTTACTCTTAGAGATTACTTAACTCCTATAGAGGATCTTTATATAGTAGCTAAGATATATAATAATCTTATAGAAACATTACTATTATTTATAACATATATTTAAAGTACTTCTAAGATATAGGAAACTTTTCTATAGATATATACTAGCGCTAGTATTATACTATAAGGCTAATTATAGGACTAGATATATATATTAAAGCTTATAAAGAGCGATCTAATAGTATTATTAGTTTTATATATACTAGTATAATAAAGAGAGCGAGGGTAAGCTTAATAATAAAGTCTGAATTATGAATAATATTAAGTTGGATTAGAAGGTAGCTGCTAAGGTAGGAATAATATAAGAAGGCTAACGAGGTAGTTTATATAATAGGTCATATAACTACTTATTAAGTCCTAGGTTTTTCAACCTAGGCTATAGATCTAAAGCTAGATCTAGCTTACTAGGCGGGTAGGAGTCTCCTATGTACTATATAAGTAGGCGAATATTCCTATACTAGTAGTTTTCCTTTTATACTAGTAATTACCTAATAAGCCTATCTGATTATATAAGTTAAATAATAAGTCAGAAGCCATTATTAGCTTCTAAATAAAGCAAAAAGTAGCGAGTTTTAGCTATAGTCCTATCCTTCTATAAATACCTATTATTACGCCCTTATTATACAAATCTTTCCGTTATTTATATTACTTAATCTTCTATATAAACTATTAATTTATTCCTAATAATAAGGCAGCGTAACGCTCTATTAGGCGTTACCTTAATTCGTATATTAGTAGGGTTATCTTTACTATTAACCTATTAGATCTTAGATAGCTCGTAGCGCCTATATAACTAATAGAGGGCTATAATATTAATTATAAGCCTCTTTTCCTTCGTAGTACTAAGTTTAACTAGGCACTTATATAGTAAGTATAAGTTAGTATATATTACTATAGGGATAGAGTTAGTAATATCTAGCTTAGTAGTAATTTATTAAAGAGTTAAAGCGATAATAAAGGCGAGGTCCGCGCTAGCGATTATAATATAGATCTCTAAGGCTAATACGCTATAGGTAACTCGTTTATACTTAGTAGAGCTATAATAAATAATATTACTATTAATCGTAAAGGTTATATTATTTATTATTTCATTAGCTAATATAATAATATAACCTAGGTATAATATAAGGTCTTAATTATTAGTAAATAATCTATCTATAAATATAAATAGTTATATAATAGGTAGCGATAATATAATAAACGTTATATTATAGGAATAAGAGGTAATATAATATAGTATACTTCTAACTGGATGGCTCCGCGCGTGGGCGCGCGGGAGTAGTCTATATACGCAGCTAGGCAGTAACTAATAGTAGTAGATAGGATATAAACTATAGTATAATAATATCTACCCCTCTATAAAAGACTAATAGTCCCTATTACTACGCGCGGGTAAATAATACTATATTATAGCAATTAATAGCACTAATAACCTATTCCTATAACCTATAGCTTCGCGCGCCTGAGGCGGCGCGAAGGGGGTAAATCTATAGGTTAATAATTAATAGTCTGTCCTATTGCTATAATAACCCTCTAAAGCGTAGTTATTATTATAGCTATTGCTATAGCTATTAGCGTAACTATTACTATAGCTATTAGCGTAATTATTAATATAGCTATTAGTAGCATAGCCGTCGCTATATTTAGCCTCGTAGTTACTTATATAGCCCTTGCTATATCTAGTAGCGTAGTTATTACTAGCGGTATTATCGCTACTATAATTAGTATAGTTATTACTAGTAGTATTATCGCTACTATCTTTAGCGCGGTTATAGATGTTAGCGTCGCTATAGCTATATTTAATAGCGTTAGTATTACTTAGACTATCTTTAGAGCCCTTAGATAGAGAGTCTTCCCTATTATTATTATTACCTATAGAGCCCTCCTCGCTTAGGGAGTCCTCCTTATTACTTATAGAATCCTCCTTATCGCTTAAAGACTCCTTATTGTTTATAGAGGCCTTATTATTACTTCTATTATCCCTCTTATAGTTAGCAAAGCCCACGTAGTTAAATTCGCTAAAGTTAAAGTTCCTTATAACTATATAATATATCTCATAGGAGTATAGGCGCTATAGTAATTAGAATTATAGTAGTAGCATAGGGTTATAGCTAAAGCTAGAGCCTAATGGCATAGAGGTAGCTAGGACTATTAGTAGTATAGGAGTAATCTAAATTAGTAGTGGTAGCCTTCGCAGGATAGGGGCGCTTCGATATAGCAGGGGCGTTAGTATATATAGCTTAAAGTAGCATAGCTTTATAGGTAGCAGCTAAAGAGATATTAGTAGTTAAGGCCTAGGTTAGTAAAAGCGAGAGGTAATAAGAAGGGAGGTAGCTTAGCTAGTAAGGGTAGTAGCGTAATAGAGACTCTATAGGAAAAGTAGCATAGACTTCTTAGTTACTTTAGTATTAGTATAGGTATTAATATAAGGGAATTTAGAACCTTTTAGAAGGGTACTAACTCGCATAGAATAGAGCTAGGAGCCCTCTTATATGTATAGCAAAGGGTTATAAATATACTAAAAGAGAGCGTTATATAAAGGGAAGTCTATATAGCAGAGTCTATAGCAATAGCGTTATTAACCGTAGTAATTCGCAAATATATAGTAATATAACGCGTTCTTATTACGAAAGTTAGTAGCGCCGCATTTATAGCAAGGCGGAGGTAGTATAGGGCAAGACTAGCCTAGCGAAAGGGTCTTAATTAAGAGCCATTATAAAGGGTCCCATAGCCTATATAGGCGTTAGTAGCGTTAGCGTTAGTATTAATCCCTCGCGGGATCTCTTAAAGTCATAAAGAACTCTGCTAGTGCGCGCATATTAGCGGCGGTGCGGTTAAGCGCGTTAGCGACGGCGTATTAGCGTTAATTAGTTTCTTGAAAAAAAAGCAGCTTATTTGCCCATCGTGATAAATCCGCTATTATATAGCTAACTCCGTCGGTCGCGCGGATCGAAGCAGTCGTGCTACCAGATGTTATAGGAATAAGAGGTGATGTGATATACTGTGATTCTAACTAGGAGGCTCCGCGCGTGGGCGCGCGGGAGCGGTCTATGTACGCAGCTAGGCAGTGACTAACGGCAGTATATGGGACATGACCTGCAGTATAGTGACATGTTAGGCCTTAGTTAAGGTTATCCTTTAGCTATTATAGGCGCTTATTAAGGGTAATAATATCTTTATTAGTTAGATCCTAGTATTAGGTAGTAGTTAATAGGTTAAAGTATACTTCTAGTTAGTAAATTAAAGCTATTGAGTTTGGAATTACGCTGCAGCCCCTTTATAAAAAGACTATAATAAATTTACCTAGTTTATAAGTATAATTCGGGAAATACTATATAGGTATTTAAACCTATACTCTCTACTAGTTAAGGAAAATAATATAAGAACCCTATATATTCCTACTACTTATAAGTAAATTCTCTAAATATTATAAAGTCGGATGCGCGCTATACTAGGGCTAATTATATTAGAGCTAAACGGGCTACTAAGACTCTTATAGCCTAGAAACGCCCTTATTAAACCTTCTAGTAAGGTAGAAGCTATTATATAAGATAACTCCTTAACCTAAAAGGTCGACCTTCTAGCAAGGTAAATCTACTATATAAGAGGTAACTCCTTAACTAAAGAGGTCTTTCCTAAGGGGTTCTTATAGCTAGAAGTATAAGAAGCTCTACTATAAGCAGGGCTTTATACTTCTCCCTCTTCCTTATCCTTATTCCTTAATTATATTAATACTAGACCCTTTATATAAAAACGCTAAGCTTATATAAGATATACCCTTTAATACTTATAATATATAAGAGCTTACTAAAGAGTTTAGTATTAATATAATTAATAAAACTTGTTTTTTCTTTAATTACTCTATTATATATAAAGAGTATATTATTAATATAACCCTTATAAGGGCTCTTATTAATACCCCTGGAGGGGATATTCGCTATTATATTATAGCTAAATAAGTAAACTTAGTAGTAGAAGCTAAGTAGATTATTATATATCTTATAAAGTAGCCTTTCTTCGAGCAGGTCCTCCGCACTATTAAGGCAG
Source organism: Colletotrichum ledebouriae (assembly GCA_036785755.1). NCBI lineage: Eukaryota > Fungi > Ascomycota > Sordariomycetes > Glomerellales > Glomerellaceae > Colletotrichum > Colletotrichum ledebouriae. Next base: position 27,476 of record JAVHLU010000483.1, on the reverse strand, counting down.
AGGCAGCCTAGGCCCCTTAGGGCTAAGGGCGTTGCTAACGATAGCATAGCTACTATGAAGGCGTTAGCTAACCCGATTGAATAAGAGGACTATGAAGATAGTAACAACTAGCGGATAAAGCGGTAATAGAGGTAGTATTAGTAGCGCGGGTAGTGCGCGAGAGGAAAAGTTAATAGTTTCGTAGTTTGAATAATTAAAAACTACGTTATTATTAATATAAAGTTAAAGATCGTGAGGCTATCTAGTAGGGTATATATAAGTATAGCTATAGTTAGGAAAGGTAGTTAGTAAGATCACGTAACCGACGGCTATATATTATTAGGAGGCGCGGAGTTAGAAGGTCTATTGCACTTAAGTAGGTAAAATCACTATGCAGTGGCTAGAGGCTATAAATTAAAGCTTTATAAGCCCCTCTAGCCTACTATTTAATATATTATTCTTTCACTAATATCTTATTAGAAGTCTTACCTATATGCCTAATCTTAGCGCCTTAGCTTTTTTAATATAATATAATAGCGCTAGTACTAGTAATAGAGATTATTCCTTTTCTAAAGATAATAGGGGTCTAGAGCGTAAGTTTCTCCTTAGGTTTAGCTATAAATTTAGCCTTCTAGAGCTCTTTTTTTGAATAGTAGAAAAAGTATTATTAGAGAGACTAATTATATTATCTATTTATATATTAATAGTAATAAAGTAAGGGTTTAAGTTGTTAATAATAAGTAAATAGGGGTTAAAAGTAGAACTTATTATCTATAACCTATTATAGTAATAGGTATTATAAGTAGCCTACTAATAGGTACTAGCTTTAGTCATACTATAGAGAGGTTTAATAACTTTTATAATAGTCCTAGGGGGGTAGAGATTATAGATCTAGTCAGGTAGTTAGGTATAAATATTGCGCGCTAGCGTTATCTAGCACTATATATAAGCTTAGGTAATATCCCTAATCTAAATATTATAATTAGAGCTAAGCGATAGGGTAATTACGAGGAGGAAGCGAATATTATAACGCTAGATCGTAAGTCATTAAGTTAAAATACCCTACTTATTAGTATTATTAACGCTTTAGATACCTAAGCGTGACTTCTCAATAGGGGTAGTAGTCTTATTCTTAATCTTATTAACTATAACTATAGGATTATAAAAGGTGAAAATATTACTTAGTTAGGTTATAGATCTTAAATTTAAATACTTTATAATTAAGGAGGGCGTTAATCTCTTTCTTATAAGACTTCTAAAAGGGGGGATTATTAGTAATAAGCTTACTAGACTTATATAAGGCTGGGAAAGTTCCTAATTAGCTTTCTCCTTTATTAAGTTAAATATTATTAAGTAATTAACTTCTAGTTTAAATATATTAGATAAGTTAGTAATAGGGTTCTTCTAGGGTTATCCTCTATACTAAGGTAGAGGGGGGGTTAGGGTTAGCTTAGTAGCCTCGGGGGTAATAAGGGATTATAGGTTACTATTATTAGGGCCTCTAGGGGCTTTATAGCATAGACTATTAGTAGGGGCTCTAGGATTACTATAGAAGGGTTTTATAGTAATAGAGGGGAAGTCTTAGGGGCTATAGGGTAGCTAAATAGTGACTATTTTACTTGAAATAGCAATTAGATAGTAGGGGCCCTACTATTTATCTTTTTTATAATATACCCTAACTTATAATTATAATAGAAAGTAGATAACGCTATTAGTACTAGGGCTATTACGAGCAGCTAGGGTATTTATAACTTTATATTTAGAGTATTCCTTTTATAAATCTTTTATTATAGTATTGATTACCTTAGCTCTAGTAGTAATATTAGGGGAGGGGGTAGGGTTATTACTAATTTATAAGTAAGCGCTAAAAATAAGTACGGGAGGTATAAAACTATTAGAGCTAGTAGTATTATTAATAGCCTTAATTACTATTTAGAGGGTAAGAGGGGGCTTAATATAAGGGACTTCCTACTAAATAATAGTATAGGCGCGGCGTAGGGAGCTATAATACCTCTCTCTTTTACTAATTTAGTAGTAGGCTTGAATAGGGATAACTTTAACTATAATTACGATTAATTTAGCGTTATTTCTAAAGGCTTCTACTACGAAGTTTAATCTAATATCTATAATAATATAATTAAGTAGTCCCTAATAGATATAAATCTAATAGAAGTAGAGGGTTTCCTAGGTAGTCTTCATATAGAGCTTAGAGAAGAAGTAAATAGCGTTAAAGCTAGTAGTTATATTAATAATATATAAGGTTACTTTACCTTTAAAATAGATGATATTATAGATAGTCTTATAATTAAACGAATAGTTATCCTAAGAGGAGAATTTAAACCTCTAAGGGGCTCTTATATTTAGTTAGTAATATTAGTAGACCTTAGTTAACTACTTAATTACTACTATTAAAATAGGGTAATTAGTATATTAGAGAACGATAGCTAACTTAGTAATAGAGGGGTATTTAAATTATTAATAGAGGCGCTATAGTTTAGTATCTATTAAATAGCTAGTTTAGATAAAAGCCTCCTCTTTATTAAGAAGAAGCTAAGTATAGCCCTATCTATATATAACTAGGGCAATAATATTACCCTAAATAAGTAGTTATAGAGGTTATTAAAGTAAATACTTATTGAATCTGTAAGAATAGGTATATAGGTAGCAAAAGGGGCGGTAAAATAGCCTGAATAATAGATATTGATAGGCTGAGTAATATAGTGATGAAAGCTGATAAATTTGAGCATAAGGAGGTACTTTTCCTGGAATTAATTAATGGTATTAATGATGTTATTATTGATAATGTTGTTGATGATGTTGTTGTTCTTTCTAAGTTATAAATCCTGCCCTCACGAAGTGAGGGGTAAGATATTCTGAAACGTAACTGCAAAGTAGTAGCTTATTAAGTAGAAATCGCGCTCGGATCACTATGTGGTCCGTGCGTAACTTCTGTATATTTATAGCTATAAAGCTAAGGATTATAAATATATATATATATAAGGTTATTGCTATCATTAGAATTTATATGGATTTTTAAAGTATTTATTCCATAAAGGAAATACTTCTATAGTTATTATTTTATATTTTATAGTTATTAAAGTATTATTAAAGAGATATTATATAGGTATATAACTATATATACTATAGTTATTTATTAAGGTTTATACAAACCTTATAAGATTATTATAGACCTTTTTAAGATATACCTTCGGTATTCTTAGACCCCCCTATAAGGTATATATCTTATTTATATATAGCTTATTATTATGTTATGTTATATTATATTATCACACTCTCTTTATAGGTTATATACTTCAATATAAAAACTCTTAAAACCCGGTAGGGAAAAATAAAGAGGAAATTCTTAGAGTATTATATAATAATTGCTAGTAGAAAAACCTAAAAACCCAAATCTTATAGGTATAAAAAGGAAAACTGGACTTTTATTGTTATTACAGTCTAGTGATTTAGATATATAATGCGGTTATTATTATTTATATATATATTGTTATTATTGTTATTACCTATTATATATAATAGGTTATGGAATTTTATCTTGCCTAAAGGCTTTGTTAATATATCCGCAATATTATTACTAGACTGCATATAAAAGAGGAAAATCTCTTCTTCTATAACTAGATTTCTAGTAAAATAGTGTTTAATATTAATATATTTAGCCTTTTTATGGAATTTAGGATTCTTAGCTAACTTTTAAGCTGAGATATTATCTATAAGTATTTTAGGCTTTATAAGGCTTTTATAGCCTATGTTATTAAGCATAAAGTTATAGCTATTATATATATATAGAGCCTCTTTTGCTGTATCTAATAGAGCTATATATTCGGCTTCGCAGCTTAATAGGGCTACTGTTTTTTATTTAGAAGAAGAATAGGATATAATACTATATAAACCCTAAGTTAATATATAAGCTAAGGTTGATTTTCGATCATTAAGATCTCGTGCCTAATCTAAATCCGTAATTCCAATTATATTATTATTATTAGGTATATCCTTACTATAGGTATATATTAAACCATAGTTAGGGAATTGACTTATATATCCCTATATTCTATTAAGAGCTATAAAGTACTCTTTAGAGGGATTACTACTATAACGGGCATATGTTGTAACCGCTAAAGTAATATCTAGTCTTGTTTTTAAAGCTAGGTATAATATGGCTCCGATTTCTTATTAATATTATAATATTTCCTCTTTAGTTATATAGTTATTATTCTTATATAACTTTAGATTATTATATATAGGGGTATAAGCCCTATAGACCATAGTTTTATTATATTTATTAAGTATCTTTTCTATATACTTTAGTTGTTTTATATATAGTTGTTTATTTATACGGTCTATTATTATTTCATTACCTAGGAAGATACTAGGCTCCCCTAAACATTGAAGTCTTAAATGCCTTTGTAGGTTATTATATATATAATTATAGGTATTATTATTATTAATAGCTAATAGCATATCATCAACATGATAAGCTAAAATAGCTTTATATTTATTCTTATTTAATATAAATACTCCCTTATCATAGGGAGAGACTTCAAAGTTATACTAAAGTAGTATTAACCGTAGGTATTTATACGATAGGCGTGGGCTTTATCTTAAGCTATATAAGGCTTTATTTAGCTTGTATATCAAGCTATTATCCGTTGGATTATTATTATTATATATTAATTTATTAGTGTTTTTATCATATGAGAAACCAGTAGGTATTCTTATATATAGATCTTTATTAATATCTGCGTGGGTAAAAGCAGTAGTAACATCAAACTGCTTTAATATATAGTTATGCTTTATAGCAAATATTAATATGAATCTATAGCGTTTAGGTCTATAAGTAGTACTAAAAGTCTCAAGGTAATCTATACTAATATGTTCGTTAAAACCTTGAACTACCTAACGGGCTTTATATTTTATATTATTATTATTGTTATTGTTATTATTATTATTATTACTATTATTATATTTTATTCTATAAACCCAGCGGCCCCCCAGGGGATAAACTCCCCTAGGTTTAGGTATTATATCCCAAGTATTATTATCTTTAAGTTGTTTTATCTCTATAAGCATAGCTTGAATCTAATTATCTATATATAGAGAGCTAATTACTTACTTATAGGTAGCTAGCTCATTAAGAGTAGTTGCTGCTAATATATAAGAAGCTTTGTTTATAGTTATATTATTATTATTTATTATATTAACAGCTTTAGCGTTATTATTATTATTATTATTATTTTTATAGTTTAGGTATTCCCTTAAGACTAGGACGTCTTAAAGGGTAAAAAGTGCACTTTCTTCATATTCAACCTAATTATATTGTTTTTTAGCTTCTTCTGTTATTGAGGGGAGTTGTATTATTAACTTGGAATTATTTCTACTATTATTACTAATAGTAGTACTCTCCGAATTACTACCCGAAGCGTGTCTAGATAGCAATTTATAGTTGTCCTCTCGAACGTCAGACAACTGGTTATTACTGGTATTATTATTGGTTATATTGTTATTATTGTTATTATTATTATTATTCCTCTTTAAGGGGGCTTTATAACCCTGATTCAAGGGTATTTTAAAGAGATAGAGGTTATTAGACTTATAGCCCGTAGCTATAATACGGTCATTGTATATATCATATAGAGTAGGTTTCTGCTATATAATAGAGGCTATACCTATGTTATTAAGTCGACTTTGACTAAGTAAATTAATACCTAGTTCAGGTATATAATAGACGTCTTTTAATATTATTTTATTATTATTAGGGAAAATATTAAAATCTCCCCTTATAGTAGTAGTAAGCTGATTTGCTTTGCCCTACTTTATAGAGGTATTTATAGACTTTTTGTTATATAAAAGAGTGTGATTTTTAACTATATGGATAGTAGCAGTAGTATCGATATAGAATATAGTATTAATTTGGTTATAACGCCTTAATCCCAAGTCCTTTTCCTTAGTTATAATACTCTATTGAATCAAAGTACCTAAGGTTATATTATTAGTTATTATATTATTATAAGGATTATTATGGGATATATTTACGTTTTCAAATTCCTGATCTTCATCGGAATCATTAAGATCTATAGGATCCTTGTTTTAAGCAATAGGTTAATCTATGGATATATAGGGGGTTATTGAAGTATTATTTTCTTCTTCTACTTCTTCTATAACCCTTGAGGTAGTCATATTAACTTCCTTAGTAGTAGTAGAGGTAGAAGGTTTTTTGTTTTTATTATTACTTTTATTCCACTATACTAGGGCCTTTTCAGGGTATAGAAAGGCATAGTTATCTTCAGTATAGTTAGTCTTTTTGCAGTTTTTATAGTATAGACCTTTTTGTTTTTTCTAAGGCTTTTTCATAACCTTGTTTTTATTATTTTTATATTTATTATTATTAGTAGTAAAATTTACTGCTTTACCCTTACGTCTTAATTCGTCTAATAAATTAGATAATAGACTATTAAGCGTATAGGTATCCTTATTAGCCCTAAGACCTTGCGTAATAGTAGTTATAAAACCATTATACTCTTCGTCTAGGCTATTTAATATATATGCTATAACTACCTAATTAGGTAATTTAAGCTTATTATATGCTAGGTTATCCGGAAGTTCCTTTATTTTATTTATATATTCTTCTATAGAGTTAAAATTACTTAAAGTAGTATTAAATAACTCTTTGTAGGTTAGGAACTCGTTAGTAAACCCTATGGGCTTATATAGGTCTTTAAGATGTTTCTAAGCCTCTTAGGCTGTTATATTATCCTTTATAACCCTTAGGGGCCTATTATTGCAAAATAGCTATATATAGCTAAGAGCCGTATTATTTAGATCTATATTATTATTATCTATAGGCTTAGATAAGCCTATAGTTATATCTTTACTAATAAGTAAGGCCTTAATACGTATAGACTAGACTTTATAGTTATTAGATCTAGAAAGCTTAGGAAGCTATACTTTTAAATTAGATATTAGAATAACTATAGGAGTATAATATATAAGCTCTAATATAGTATAGAGACTATAATAGTAAGATAAGATAGTTATATAGCTTAGTAGTATTAACTATAGCTTTATTATTATTATATATATATAGTTAAAACCCAGAGGTTATAGGTTTAACTCGTTATTATTCCTCCTCTTTTATTCCTCTTTTAGGGTCTTAAAGTAAATATTAAGTAGTAGTAGACCCTTTAATAGTTAGGATAACCGACGGTATATAGCCTATATTAGGCCTCGATTATAATGTAGTATAGATATAGGTAAACTAAGAGCTTTAAAGGCTTAGGGATAAATCGTATAAGTAGTTAGCTAAAGTAAGGTTAAATAGCTTAGCTAATATATCGTCTCGTTTTATTGTAATAGAGGTATTAATAGTAGTATAATCGAGTATTTAGGGGTTCTAAATAGCCTTATGTAGAAGGTATTGATCTTGAAGCTAGTAAACTAGTCCTACTAGTATCTCTAACTCTGCGTAAGTAGTATAAAGGCTATATCTATTAAAAGAATACCCTAAATAGGTAACCTTAAGGTAGAGTATAGGTTTGAGGTATTTATTATAGTTTTCAGGAGGTTAAATAGGCGCGAGGTTATTGAAAAGGTTTAAGCTAGGCTTATAACCTATAAGAATGGCCTCTGGCCACTGCATAGTGATTTTACCTGCTCAAGTGCAACAGACCTTCTAACTCCGCGCCTCCTGACAATACACGGAAAGACCTCTTTAGTTAAGGAGTCACCTCTCGTATAGTAGCGTTCGCAGCACCTTGCTAGAAGGTCGACCTTTTGGGTTAAGGAGTTATCTCATATAGTAGCTTTCGTAGCACCTTTAGCACCTTGCTCGAAGGTCGACCTTTTAGGTTAAGGAGTTATCTTATATAGTAGCTTTCGCCTTACTAGAAGGTTTAGCGAGGGCGTTACTACGAGAGCCTTAGTAGCCCGTTTAGCTCTAATATAATTAGCCCTAGTGCGGCGCGCGTCTAACTCTATAATATTTAGAGGGTTTACTTATAAGTAGTAGGAATATATAGGGTTCTTATATTATTTTCCTTACCTAGTAGAGGGTATAAGTTAAAATACCTATATAGTGTTTCCCGAATTATACCTACGAACTAGGTGAATTTATTATAGTCTTTTTGCAAAGGGGCTGCGGCGTAATTCCGAGCTTAATAACCTAGAAGAAGAGGTATATAAGTAGCAAAAGGGGCAGTAAAACAGCCTGAATAATAGATATTAATAGGCTGAGTGATATGGTAATAAAAGCTAAAAAAGTTTAAGCATAAGGAGGTATTTTCCTTGGGATTAATTGATGGTATTAATAATATTATTATTAATGTTATTGTTAATGTTGTTATTTCTAAGTTATAAATCCTGCCCTTACGAAGTAAGGGGTAAGATATTCTGAAACGTAACTATAAAGCAGTAGCTTATTAAGCAGAAATCGCGCTCGGATTACTATATGGTCCGTGCGTAACTTACATATATTTATAGCTATAAAGCTAAGGATTATAAATATATATATATATATATATATATAAGGTTATTACTATTATTAGAATTTATATAGATGTTTAAAGTATTTATTCCATAAAGGAAATACGTTCATAGTTATTATTTTATATTTTATAGTTATTAAAGTATTATTGAAGAGATATTATATAGGTATATAACTATATATACAATAGTTATTTATTAAGGTTTGTATAAACCTTATAAGACTATTATAGAACTTTTTAAGATATACCTTCGGTATTCTTATACTTATAATTAAGGAAGGTACTTAACTATATAGATAGCTAACCTTATTAAGTTTATATAAAGTAATATCGTAGTAGTTAATACCTATAGGTATTATATATTATTAAAAGCCTCTAAACTCCCCCTTTCCCTTAACTAGGAAATATTAATAAGAGATATTAACTTTTTATTATTTCCCTTAACTAGGAGATATCTCTAAGAGATATTAAACCTCGAAGATTTCCTTAACTAAGGAATATCCTAAAGAGATAATAAACCTCTCTAATAATAATAATACCCTATAAGCTACTTTCTAATTATAAGGTTAAAAAAGGTCTTAAGTCTAAGTTTCCAGAACCTATTAACTATTTAACTATTATAAACTTCGTAGTAGCGCTTAAGTAATACCTCAATAGGTTTTACGCGCTACTTACCTAGACTAAGTATACCCTTCTTAAGTTAGCTATAAAGGTAAGTATTATAGCTATTACTTATAAGAACCTTAAATAATATTTAGTAAACTACTATAGATATATTTAAAAGTTATTACTATAGAGGGAAATATATAAGACTACTTAATAGATTTAAAATAAGGTTCTATAGGTATAGATAACTAACTTAGAACTATTTATTAATACTATTAGGTAGTAGTATTACCTTAACCTCTCTTATTATAATTAATATATTAAGATAGAGATTAAATAGGGCTAGACTCTAGACCTAATACTCCCTTTTAAAGAGGATAAAGAGAGGGGAGGCTATAAGACCTTAAGAGCTAAAGCTATAAATAAGCTAGATATCCTAAAACCTATATCTAAACTTAATATAATAATAATCCCTAAAGCTTTCTTAATACTCCTATTAACTCTAGAGGAATATTATAAGTTTAAATAAAGTTTTATAAATAGTTTATAACTCCTATCTCTTAAACTTATATTAAAAGATATAGCTATTATATTAATACTAGAGCTAAGCTTAAATATATTCTATATATTATTTAAAGAAAGTAAAGATATATTAAGTACTTTATTCCTAACCTAAGGAAATGGAATAAGTAGCCCTCTTGTACCTAAGCTAAGCGACTTATAGAGTTACCCTAGCGCTTAAGTTCGGAATTACGCCGCAGCCCCTTTATAAAAAGACTATAACAAATTCACTTAGTATATAAGTATAATTCGGGAAATACTATATAGGTATTTTAACCTATACCCTCTACTAGTTAAGAAAACTAATATAGGAACCCTATATATTCCTACTACCTATAAGCAAACCCTCTAAATAATATAAAGTCGGACGCGCGCTATACTAGGGCTAATTATATTAGAGCTAAATAGGCTACTAAGGCTCTTATAGCAACGCCCTCGCTAAACCTTCTAGTAAGGTAAAGGCTACTATATAAGATAACTCCTTGGCCTCTGGCCACTGCATAGTGATTTTACCTGCTCAAGTGTAACAGACCTTCTAACTCCGCGCCTCCTAATAATATATAGCCTTCGGTTACGTGATCCTCTCCTAACTATAGCTATACTTATATATACCCCACTAGATAGCCTCACGATCTTTAACTTTATATTAATAATAACGTGGTTTTTAATTATTTAAACTACGAAACTATTAACTTTTCCTCTCGCGCACTACCCGCGCTGCTAATACCGCCTCTATTACCGCTTTATCTGCTAGAAGTCGTTACTATCTTTATTATACCGTTATTAGTAATACTCTCTCTATTAGTCGGCGTAAGCTATACTTACTAACGTTCCCCTAAGGGGCCTAGGCTACCTCTACCTTAATAGTGCGGAGGACCTACTCGAAGAAGGGCTACTCTATAGGGTGCGTAACGACCCGCCTAGCTTCTATTACTAAGTCTACTTACTTAGCTATAATATAATAGCGAGTATCCCCTCTAGGGGTATTAATAAGAGCCCTCTTAAGAGCTATATTAATAATACGCTCTCTATATATAACGGAGTAGTTAAAGAAGGAGCGGGTTTTATTAATTATATTAATACTAAACTCTCTAGCGAGCTCTCGCACGTTATTAGTATTAAAGGGCGTGCCTCGCGCGGGCTTAGCGTTTTTATATATAGGGTCTAGTACTAATATAGTTAAGGGATAAGGAAGAGGGAGAGGCATAAGGCCCTGCTCGTAGTAGAGCTTCTTATGCTTCTAGCTATAAGAACCTCTTAGGAAAGACCTCTTTAGTTAAGGAGTTACCTCTCGTATAGTAGCGTTTACCTTGCTAGAAGGTTAACCTTTTAGGTTAAGGAGTTATCTTATATAGTAGCTTTTACCTTTAGTACCTTACTCGAAGGTCGACCTTTTAGGTTAAGGAGTTATCTCGTATAGTAGCTTTCGCCTTACTAGAAGGTTTAGCGAGGGCGTTACTACGAGAGCCTTAGTAGCCTATTCAGCTCCGATATAATTAGCCCCGGTATAGCGCGCGTCCGACTCTATATAGTAATATTCAGAGGGTTTACTTACGAGTAGTAGGAACGTATAGGGTTCTTATATTATTTTCCTTAACTAGTAGAGGGTATAGGTTAAAATACCTATATAGTATTTCCCGAATTATACCTGCGAACTAGGTGAATTTGTTGTAGTCTTTTTGCAAAGGGGCTGCGGCGTAATTCCGAGCTCAAGATAACTCCTTAACCTAGAAGGTTGACCTTCTAGTAAGGTGCTACGAATACTACTATATAAGAGGTAACTCCTTAACTAAAGAGGTCTTTCCTAAGAGGTTCTTATAGCTAGAAGTATAAGAAGCTTTATAAGTAGGGCTTTATACCTCTCCCTCTTCCTTATCCTTATCTAACCTATAATAAATCCTTAACTATATTAGCACTAGACCTTATATATAAATACGCTAAGCCTAACCGAGGCACGCCCTTTAATATAAGTAATATAGAGGGGTTTACTAGAGAGTTTAGCTTTAATATAATTAATAAAACCCGCTCCTTTATTAACTACTCTGCTATATATAGAGAGCGTATTATTAATATAGCTATTAAGAGGGCTTACCTTAATACCCCTATAGGGGACTTTATAAGGCGTAATAGTATTAAAGCTAAGTAAGTAAACTTAGTAGTAGAAGTTTAGTAAGTTATTACGCACCCTATAGAGTAGCCCTTCTTCGAGCAGGTCCTCCGTATTACTAAGGTAGAGGTAGCCTAGGTAGCCTAGGCGAATATTAGTAAGTATAGCTTATGCTAAATAGAGAGAGCGTTACTAATAATAGCATAGGTGCGAAGGCGTTAGCTAACCCGATTAAATAAGAGGATTATAAAGATAGTAACGACTTCTAGCGAATAAAGCGGTAATAGAGGTAGTATTTAACGGCGGCGTAGGTAGTATATAAGAGGAAAGGTTAATAGTTTTATAGTCTATTAAATAATTAAAAACCACGTTATTATTAATATGAAGTTAAAGATCGTGAGGCTATCTAGTAGGGTACGTATAAGTATAGCTATAGTTAGGAAAGTTACGATCACGTGACCGAAGGCTATATATTATCAGGAGGCGCGGAGTTAGAAGGTCTATTGCACTTAAGCAGATAAAATCACTATGTAGTAGCTAGAGGCCTTACCCTAGCGCTTATAGCTAGGGTAAGTAATATAATAAAATAGGCGCCTAGGAACTAGAAGCTAGTTTATTAAACCTCGATAAAGGTAAAGGATATAATTAGAATATTAAATATATAGAGGACGCTCCTCTACTACTATTACTACTTATACTACCTAGAGATCCTAGTAATAGAGGTAATAATAGCAACCCCGAGGGTTAAGATAGTAGAGGAGGTAGCCCTAGCTATAGTAATAGTAATAGCTAAGGTAATTAACGCCCTTAACTCCTAGCTAAGCTAAGAGATATTATTAAACTATTATCTAACCCTAATAGGTTCTTAGTTAGCTATAACTTTCTTATATTCCTTCTCTCTATAGATAAAGAAGGGGTAGTATAGGTAATAGCTAGTATATTAGTTATAGAACCTAGGTATAGTACTCCTTAATTTAAGACTAATATAATTAAGTTATTCGATCCGCCTCTATATAATAATAAAGTTAATAGTATATATTTTAATAGTAGTTTAAGGACTATCTACTAAAATATCTATCGTTTTAGTAATACTATTAATAGCTATATTAAGTCGGATAATAGGAACTTAGCTATAGCTACCCTTAACCTATATTAAACCTTATTAAGGTATACCTCAGACTGGTATTATACTAATCTAATACTTAATAAGAAGGCGGAACTTAAGGACCCTAATTATAGATTAAACTATTAGAAAGAGTTATTACTTAAATATTTTTATTTGCTATATAAAATTATTAAAGTACGTTTAACTAAGGAGAGGTATACTCTATATAATATATACGATTAATATAATATTTAATACTAGATAACTAAGGTTACTTAACTATATAAGGATACTAAAGAGAGCGAATCTAAGGTATTAATTATTATTCATAATAAGATAGATATAGAACTAGTTATTAGTATTCCTTAGCTAACTAGTAATATAAACTACGATAAGTTTATTATAAGCTTATAGAAGATAATCCCTAGCTAGTATTAAATAGTTACTAAAGGATCCTAGCGAGTATTAGTTTAACTATCTATTAAAACGACCTATATAGGAACTATAGTAATATAATTATTACTAAAAGAGACCTTAAAGGTAGGCCGCACTACTACTACTCGTTACCTATACTATATAAACCTAAAGGAGACTATATCTAGCTTATTACTATTAAGACCTATAAAGTAAGCTACTAATATTACTACTAAACTCTTATTAAGCTCTACTTATAAGGAAATTTAGTTTAACTAATAATAAAGGCCTGAATACTAATACGAATAGCTTAGTTAACGCTTTTAGTATTCTTAACTACTTAGTTACCCTTTAGTATATATAATAATAGGGACTAGTTATAGGTAAGCAGAAGAGGAAGTATATATTTTATTAAATAAGGGCGACTTCGACTATATCTAGTATATTAAGGCTAGCGAGGATTTAGATTTATATAAAGAAGACTTAGTTATTAGTACTAATAACAAGGATAACTAAGAGCAATAAGAAGATAATCCCGAGTATATTAACCTAGTTACTTAACCTGCTTATTACTATAAATACCCTCTAGGTTATATCCTAAGATATAAGGATAAGTACCCTATTTTTAATATTAACTTATTTTAAAATTCGCTCCTTAAGGATCCTAGAATCTACTCTTATAAAACGTGCCTTTATAACGCTAAGCTATACGCTAACTTCGAGGGTATCTTCTTATATTAGACCCTTCTATCCCCTTAGCTAAATATAACGCTTATTAGTCCTATTAAGCTATAGTAATATATAGTTATACGTTTATATTATTATACGTATACTAAGATTATTATCCGAGGCTATTATAATAGACTACTAATCGTAGTCTGCATTAATACTAGTATAGACCGCTTAATTATAAGCAAAGCCTGCTTATAATAGTTCTATACCCTTATAAGAAAACCTAAGGTATTTAAGCTCTAAGGCGTAGGAAGCCTTAAAGCTATCGCCTAGGTAATCTTTATAGTTCTTATATAAGGATAATAACCTAATAGTTATATAATAACTACTAAGCTTTATATAAGTACATAGCTTATCCCGTATTTAGATACTAGTCTACTTATAAGGTAAGACTTTAATATACCTAATAGGCTTAACGTCTTAAACTCGGAATTATATATCTAGATTATTAGGTCAAAATGCCTGTATAGTGTTTCCCGAATTGTGCCTGCGAACTGGGTGAGTTTGTTGTAGTCTTTTTGCGAAGGGGCTGCGGCGTAATTCCGAGCTCAATATCTGCATTATATCTTGTAATAGTATCTAAATTCCCTCTTAGATCTCTTTAAAAGTCCTTTTAAAAGTTTATAATATATATACTATAAGAGATATAACTATTATACAATATAATTGCTCTACTATTTAAATTAATATACTATTAGTAAAATAGAGTCCTTTCTATTTAGCCTAAAGTATAAAGGGTATATATATTTGTATATATATAGGTAATTTACTATTTATTCCTATTATTAATAACGCTCCTTACCTATTAAAGATTAAACGGGGTATTAAGCTTAGAACCCTAGCGCCTTTAAGCCTAATGGATACCTTAGGCTAAAGACTTATAATTAACTATAAATAGCCTTTTTAATATCGTTATATAAGGATCTAATATATTACGCTACTTTTAGCCTTTTAGATCGCAAGCTTATAATACTCGTTTAGCTATTAGAACTATTAGTTAATAAACTAGTAGAGATCTCCTATCTAATTAATAAGGAAGCGCTCGCTAACTAAGGTATAATAAAGGATAATATAACGCCGAATTATAGAGATATCTATAAGGGGAATATTAACCTAAATAGTAAGATAGGTATAACTAAGCCTCAAAACTTACTAGTAGTTATTACTAAGGAAGGTATATATATTTATAATAAAGATACTAAAGCTATTTAACGCCTTAAAGAGGTAATATTATATTACTCTACTATTTAGAAGGACTAAGGACTAATCGATCTTCTAGAAGACTAATACCTTAAGGTTAAACTTATTAAAGAATAGTAGAATATAAATATTAGATAATAACCTTATCTTATTAGTAAAAGGGATAAGAAAGTTATTAATAAAACCTTAGACGAGCTCTATATTTAGAACTATATAGAATAAGGTAACTCTAGGCTTATACTATTTAGAGCCCCTATATTCGCTATATAGCAATTTATAAATAGTAAGTATAAAGGTTAGATAGTTATAGACCTATATGCTCTTAGTAAAGCTATAATCCCTAATATATACCCTATATTACTATAGTGCGAGGGGTTAGACCTAAGTTTATTTAATAAGAGGTCGCTATAATACTATTTATTTAAGCTAAAGAGGAAAAGGGGAAGTTTTCCTCTCTAGTAGAGATTTTACTAGTTTATAGGGAATAACAAGGTAAGCCCTAGGTAAGCCCTAGGTAGCTCCTTAAGGTAGTAAACCTAAGTGAAAGCCTAGGTAAGCTTAACCTAGGTATAGCTTATAATACTATTCCCCCTCCTAGCTAGTCCCCCCCTAGGCGTAAGCCGGGTTACTATTATTATTTATAACTAGTCTATATAGGGCTTTATACCTATTTACTATAGCAGTCTCTATAATAGCCTCTATAGGCTCCTAGGTAAGCTCTATATACCCCTCTTACTTAACTAGGACCTTATACCTCTACCCTCGCTTAACTACCTTCTATTATACTATATATATCTCCTCTATATACTACTCGAACTTATTATTATTAGCTATAATTAGTAGTAGCTAGGGGTCTATCCTTATCTATATAGGTAAGGGGTCCTCTAGTGCTCTCTAGAGGAGGTCTATATAGAACCTTAGGTAGATATTACTAGGTATATCTAACTTAATAACATATAGGCTTAGGACTCTAATTATAATATATTTATAATATAACTATAATAGCTTCTTACTAGGCCTAGGGCTTTTATAGTTAGCTATTAAAAGCTAAACCTTATTACCTACTTAGTACTCCTTAATAAGTATCCTATATTAGTTCGTATTCTCCTCGCTATATTATTAGGTAGTTATAATACTTACTTAGATAAAGTCTACTACCTCTTATAGTCTTATTACTAGGAGGGTAGCTATTATATCCCTAGAGGGGGCTTCTTTTATTATATTATTTACTATAAGTATAGGGTTAGTAGAATACCTATATTCTAAGAAGAATAGCGAGAGCTTAGTTATATTACTAATTTTATTATAAAGCGCTAGCTAGGTAGTAGGTAGGAGCTACCTCTAGTTATCCTATACTTAGGGTATAAATACGCATAGGATAGCTTATATCTCCTAGTTCTACCTCTTAGTATTACTATTAGTTTATAGGTAGTATATAATACTTAATAGCTTCTTTATACTAGTAAGATAGTAGAATTTAGCCTAGAAATAGCTTACCTAGTTAAACCCTTAATTACTAATAATACTATATAAGAACCTATAGAACTAGAAGTAAGAGGTAAGGAACTAGTAGGTATAAGCTTCTATCTCTATAATATCTATCTCCTCTAATATTACTAACCTACCTAGCTTATTTATTATAACTTATAAGTATTAGCTAGTATTATCCTTTATAAGTAGGAAGCTTATAATAAAGTCTATTAAGAGGTCTAAGTATAACTAGGTAAGTACTAATAGGGGTTTTAGGAAGCCCCTCTTAGCTTACCTCTAGATATATATCCCTCTATAGATATTATAGTTCCTTATAAATTTCTATACTATTTATAAATATCTTAGCTAATAGAACTACTAGCTTAATATTTCTAGTATATTATTATAGCCTAGGTAGGTAGTTATACTTAAGTTATAGCTCTATTAGATAATCTTTATATAGAGCTCCCCTAGTAAGTTATTATTATCCTCCCTACTAGGTACCTATAGCTTCCCCTTAAATATTAGTCTCCCCTAACTATTAATATTATACTTACTAATTTAAACCTTAGCTTTTATATCTAATAGAAAGCTCTAAAGCTAGTAAGTAACTATATAGTACGTAGCTTTATATATTATATCCTTCTTTATAGTTTCTAGCTATAATACTTATAGTTTAGGGTTATTATTAAAGACTATAATATCTAGGATATTACTATAGCCCTTCTAACTTCTCCTTACTAGGGGGCTAACTATAGGGTCCCTATAAGGGTAGGCGTAGTCTAGTATTAGCTATAAGACCCTCCCTTACTTCTACTTATTATCTTACCCTTATAGTATATCCTACTCCCTCTAAGAGAGGGTATTAAGGCCTATTACTTCCTTATTAGAGTAGTACCTAATAGTAAAATTATACTAGGATAGCTCCTCTACTAACTAGCTCTAGCGCTCTATAAAGCGCTACTTCTTTATAAAGTATTTAAGCCCCTAGTAATTAGTTAGTACTTTAAAAGTAGTTATATTATATAGCTCCGCCCTCTATATATATAGATAAGAGAGGACTACTAGGAGCTCCTTATTATAAATAGGGTAGTTATACTCTATAGGCGAG
The DNA here is from genome assembly GCA_036785755.1 of Colletotrichum ledebouriae. Taxonomy (NCBI): domain Eukaryota; kingdom Fungi; phylum Ascomycota; class Sordariomycetes; order Glomerellales; family Glomerellaceae; genus Colletotrichum; species Colletotrichum ledebouriae. Next base: position 9,693 of record JAVHLU010000483.1, on the reverse strand, counting down.
AGCTTCTATAAGTAGAATACTATAGGACGCTAAGTACCCTCTAGGTTAACTTATTAAGTTCGGAATTACGCCGCAGCCCCTTCGCAAAAAGACTATAATAAATTCACCTAGTTTGCAGGTATAATTCGGGAAATACTATATAAGTATTTTAACTTATACCCTCTACTAGTTAAGGAAAATAATATAGGAACCCTATACGTTCTTACTACTCGCAAGTAAACCCTCGTATAAAGTTAGACGCGCGCCGCACTAGGGCTAATTATATTAGAGCTAAACGGGCTACTAAGGCTCTTATAGCTTAGAAAAGCTACTATATAAGATAACTCCTTAACCCAAAAGGTCGACCTTCTAGTAAGGTACTAAAGGTAAAAGCTACTATATAAGATAACTCCTTAACCTAAAAGGTCGACCTTCTAGTAAGGTACTAAAGGTAAATACTACTATATAAGAGGTAACTCCTTAAGTAAAGAGGTCTTTCCTAAGAGGTTCTTATAGCTAGAAGTATAAGAAGCTTTGCTATAAGTAGAGCTTTATACCTCTCCCTCTTCCTTATCCTTATCTAACCTATAATAAATCCTTAACTATATTAGTACTAGACCCTATATATAAAAACGCTAAGCCTGCGCGAGATATATCCTTTAATACTAATCATATATAGGAGCTCACTAGAGAGTTTAGTATTAATATAATTAATAAAACCTACTCCTTCTTTAACTACTCTATTATATATAGAGAGTATATTATTAATATAGCCCTTAAGAGGGCTCTTATTTATACCTCTAGAGGGGATATTTATTATTATATTATAGCTAAGTAAGTAGACCTAGTAGTAGAAGCTAGGCAGGTTATTATATACCCTATAGAGTAGCCCTTCTTTAAGCAGGTCCTCTGTATTATTAAGGCAGAGGCGGCCTAGGCCCCTTAGGGGAACGTTAGTAAGTACGGCTTATGCTGACTGCTTTGATATAGAGAGAGCGTTGCTAACGACGGCATAGATCAGTAAGCAGAGCTTAGTAGTGCGGCTAGGACGAAAGCAGTGCGTCCCTACTCACCTAGCGGACGAAGCGGTGATAGAGGCGGTATTAGCAGCGCGGGTAGTGCGCTAGGTTAACTTATAAGAGTACCCCTCTTGATATAAATCCTAAATAATTAGTTTTAATAATACTCTTATCCTCTAGACTAAACTAGTAGAGCACTAGCTAGGTATTAAAAAGCTACTTAAGCTATAAGAAGGCTTATTTTTAATTATCTCCCTATTAGAGTATTATATTCTTCTTAATAAGTTATATAAGTAGTTTAATAATATCCCTATATTCTAGTATAAATATATTATAATAGTTTATAAACCCTAGGAAGCTCTAGACCCCCTTTAGGAAGGTAGGGGGTAATTACTTAGTAATTACCTAGAGTTTCTTAAGGTTATAAGAGAGACCCTCTCCTATTATTATAATAAACCCTATATACTTAACCCTCTTAACTAAGAACTTATACTTCATAGGGTTAAGGTTTAGGCCTATATCTACTAGCCTCTAGAGGACCTCCTAGATATTAGTTTTATAATCTTCCCTTATTCTATTAGAATAAATTAATATATTATTTATATAAATAGTAATAAAGCTATTAAAGAAGTTTTATAAGGTACTATTAATATACTGCTAGAAGCTAGTAGGGGCGCTAGTTAGGCTAAATAGGTAGACTACTTACTTAAATAACCTATACTAAGTATAGAATATAGCTCTCTCTTAGTACTCCTCTATTACCTTTAACTTATAGAAAGTTATTATTATATCTAGCTTAATATATTACTTAGCTATACTTACTTAGTATAGCGTCTTAGAGATTAGTAGGAGGGGGTAGTAATCTTTCTTTATAATTATATTAAGGGCTTTATAATTAATATAGAAGCGAATTCCCTTACCTAGCTTCCTTATAAAGAGTACTAATACCCTAGTAAGTAAGCTACTAGCTTTAATAAACCCCTTATTTAGGAGGTCTTATAAGGTCTTTTTTAGTATTAGTAGTTCTTCTCTTAATATATTATAAAGGGGGCCCTAGGGGAGTAGTAGCTCCCTCTTATCTAATACTAGTATAAGGTTAATCTAGTAATTTACTCCTAGTTATTTAGGGGGTAATAAGTAAGCCTTATTAGTATTAAATAGGTTAAGAAACTCTCTTAAGACCTAGTTTAGTAGATAGTATTATTAATCCTCCTTTAGTCTTAGGTTTAAGGCTTTCTTAATATTAAATAAGCTAATAGCTTATACTAGTACCTCTTTAGTACCCTCCTAGTACTTACCCTATTATCTTACTAAGTATTAGTAAATTATAGAGAATAAGGGTATATTAAGAAACCTTATAGCCCTTATTTCTTTTATAAGGGGAGTTTCTTCTTAGTCCTTTAGATATAACCTAACTTATCCCCTCTTATAGTATACTTAGTAAGCTATAGTATTATAAATAACTTAGCTCTATTCTATCTAAGGGCGCCCTAAGAGGATATTAAGGTCTAGCCTATTAACTATATATATAAAGATATACTAGGTATAGCTACTTATTTCTAAGTTAAATACTATTATACCTAGTATATTACTTAGTAATAATTTACTAAGTATATATACTCTTATAAGTTAGTATCTCTTCTTAATATATAGAAAGTAGAGGTGTTAAGCTAGGGAAAGGTTAATTATTATATAGGTATTACTCCTAGTATCTACTAGGGTATAAGCTAAATATCCTTTATTAACTCTAACTTAAATAATAATAAGCTTATTATTAGCTAGTTATTCCTATTTATATTCTTCTTAACCTAATATCTCCTTTTTAATAGGCTTTAGAGCTTAACTTTACTCTAGAGTTAGTCTTTTCCTAACTCCTTATTTTCTTCTAAGGAGTTAGTTACTACCTAGTAGTTATTTATAACCTCGTAGTATATTATTTCTTCTTTTAAGGTTTTTATTTTTATAGCCCTAGGTAGCTAGCCCTCTTTATTAAGGTAGTACTAGGTAATATTACCTCTAGCCCTATAAGTATAATAGGTATAGGGGTCTCTTATACCCTTCTAAAGTTATTAGTATTATACTAGGGTAGTATCTAAAGAGGATCTAGAGTTTTAATAGTTATAGCGTCTTACTTTCTTAACCTATAAGATATATATAGCTCTAGTTATATAAGTATCCCCTTTAGTATCCTTAGTAGTAGGTCTCTAGTAGGTTACTAGGTAGTTACTAGTAACCTTCTAGCGCTCTACTTTCTATATAATACTCTAGAGCTTTAAGAGCTAGCTATTATAATTAGCTAATAGGTTAATAATAATTAGCTAGTTCCTTAGCCTAGGGGTAAGGGAGGCCTCTAGAAGTAAGATCTAGACTTAGCTAAGCTAGTTTATATTACTTATATTAGCTAATATTTACTTAACTCTTAGTAGGAAAGTTACTAGGGATTTATTCTCTTTCTATTAAAAGGTCTATAGTTAAGCTATAGCTTATAACTAGATATTTAAGTTCTTATATATCTAATCTAGGTAAGCTATAAAGTCCTTAGGGTTATATTTCCCCCTATCTCCCCTAGCTCTATAGAAGGTAGAGATTACTTACTAGGCTATAGTATTTAAATAGGAGTTAATAAGGTACTATACCTCTATATCTATAGTATAGAATACCCTATCTATAGTAATCTTATACCTTATTTATTATACCTAGGTAGTATATTCCTTCTACTTACTTAAAACCTTTAGAGATAGGGGTAGTAGCTTCTAGTATACTATACTAGGTATTACTAATACCTTACTAGTAGTACTTATAGGGGTCTATATAGCTACGCGTTAGCTATTCCCCTACTTAACCTCCTATAACTATTACTAGAGGGACTCTATTATTACTATTAAATTAGCTTATAATAGCTTATCCTAAGCCTTAGCTATATTACTATTAACTATCTTACTAACTAGTAGGGAGTAGCGCTTAACTTATTATTATTATTATAATAATACGCTGAAATATACTAGGGGTTAGACCTAAGTTTATTTAATAAGAGGTTACTATAATAATATTTATTTAAACTAAAAAGGAAAAGGGGAAGTTTTCCTCTCTAGTAGAGATTTTACTAGTCTATAGGGAATAACTAGATAGGCCCTAGGTAGGCCCTAGGTAGCTCCTTAAGGTAGTAAACCTAGGCAGAAGCCTAGGTAAGCTTAACCCGAGCGTAGCCCGTAATATATAGTAAGATATTCTTAAACGCCTTTATAATAAACTATAGATTACTATAGTTAACGCTCGATCCTTCTTCTATTAATTTCTGATTAAGAAGGAATATTAAGATTCATTTATTATAATTAGCTACTAGGGATAAGAACGCTTAAAAGTAGTACTTATAGGATTCTATAATTCGCCTGCTTACGCTTAATGCGTTATAAATAGACTCCTATAACTATATAAGGAATATACCTACGCGTTTATTAATAATATTATTATCGCCTCGAAGGACCTTAATACTTACCTTAAGTACCTTAAGATAATCCTTAAACTCTTTATAAATATTAGACTCTTGCTTTTAGCAAAGAAGTTAGTTATTAAATACCCTTTTATTAAGCTACGTAGCCTTACTATTAATACATTTAGACTATTAAATACTTAAAACTATATTAACGCTATTAAGAAGATTAAGTACCCCTATAACCTCTACTAACTTAAGTACTAGATAGGTATAACTAGCTTTCTATAATATATAATACTACGCTATAATTATTATATTTAACTGCTCTAATAGCGTAAAACTACGTTATTTACCTAAGCCTAAGCCTAAGAGAAGGATAAAGGCGCTATAAGAAAGGTCTTTTATTAAAAGATAAGTTTAAAACCTACGCTAGAAGAAGTAGCTAGCTTTAAGAATATTAAGGACGATTTAATAGTAGATAACGCTTTATTCTATTATACCCCTAATAAGTAGTTTTTTATATAGCTTAACTTATTAAAGGAATATAGATACTCCGCACTAGTCTTCTAGCTAGCTAATAATATTAAATAGAAACCTTAGGACCCTATTAAGTATACTAATATATATCTAATTACTTATATTAATAAGGCCCTTAACTAAGCTAAATAGAAGTCTTAGCCTACTAAACTCGAAGTTACTTACCTAGTATAGGTAGTAAAAACGTATTAGCTAATACTATATTTATTAAGATAAGACCTTATAATAGTACCTACTAACTATTTAATAACGTGTAATATTATTAAATAAATATTACTATAGTTAGAGGATAAGACGAGGTCTAACTTATAACTTATATTATTATTAGAATATCTTAGCTAGTTCTCCCTAGTATATTATTATATCCCTAGAACGTTAAATATTATAGCGGATGCGTTATTATACCTACTTATAATAGAAATCCCTATTAAAGATATTAAGGAACTTAATAAGATATAGGATAATATGCGAATAAGTATTAACTTTATAACGGAGGTATCTCTTAATAATAACTTTAAGACTAAGGTTATCTAATCTCATACTAATACTAAGTCCTAGAATGGAGTATATAAAATACTCTATAAAAAGGTAGATAATATAAACCTCGACTTCGTTATATTTAATAGTCTCCTTTACTATATTAACCCTTATACTAATGAATAAATGCTCTGCGTTCTAAAAGAGTTAGTAACGCTGCTTATTAAAGAAGCTTATAATAACTACTATTACTTTAGTAAGGAACGAATATAGAGAGCTATTAATAAATACTTTTATATACTATATCTTAAACGATAAGTTAATAACTACGTGGCTAACTACCTATAATACGGAATAATAAATATAGGACGTTAACTACTATTTAGCGCGATATAGCTAATATTAACGCTAGCTATTCTCTTCTATATAGTTACTATAAATTCTATTATTAGACGTCTTAAAATACCTTTATAGTATTTAAGCTATAAAGTAGAGAACTTCCTACCTCTTAATATAGTACTTATTATAGCTACTAAGTTCTCTAAAGTAATACTTCTTATCCTAGGTTACTTAACGTATACTACTAAGATCTAGGGACGCCTCCTTCTTTATAACCTCTAATATAATAACTAGGGAATACTAAAAGCTATTATATCTAATTATAACTAGAAGTTCCTATTAAGGGTTTAGACCGCACTATAGGCTAAATTATATATTAAATTAAGATTCTTAATAATATATTATCTATAAACTGATAGTATTTTAGAATATAAAAACTAAACTATTAAACTCGCTATTTATTACTTTCTTAACCTTATTACTAATAACTACGTAATATTACTACTAAGCTTTTAATATAACCTTAATAACGCCTACTTATAAGTTATGAGTTATTTACTAAACTAAATCCTATATAGTAGGAATACTAATAATCTATTAAATATCTTACGTAATACTAATCTTAAAATAAACTATAAATTGTTCTAGGAGGAAGCGAAAATTCTAATTATAGTAGCCTAGCTATATATAAAGGAATAGTATAATAAAATATTATTTTATTACTTTTAAGCTAGGCGACTAGGTATACTTTAAGATAGGATTAGGATATTATCTACTAGGATAGCTAAACCTAAAGTATAGCTACTAGTATATTCTATTTAAGGTTCTTAAACGCGTTAGCAAGTTAGTATACTGCCTTAATATTCTACCTAATATAAATATTTACCTAGTTATATCTATTATCTAACTTATACTAGTACTAGCCCCTAGTAGTAAACTATTTAACTATTAAGATAACTACTAAGGCCTAGTTAATATTAAGGAAGATAATAATATTTATTAGCTTAAAGTATATAAGTATTTTAAAATTAAAAGTATTCTTAAGAAGCGAATCCTCGTATAAGGAAAGGTATAATATCTAGTTAAATAGAAAGGTTACCTACTAATATATATTATTTAAATAGATAAAGACGCTAGAAATATAGATAAACTTATTACTATATTTAAAAGTAAGGAATCAGAGATAGAATAGCTCTATAGATAAGTATAAGCTTAAAGACCTATCTAATAGGGCATTAAACTAGTATTAGGGCCTAGTAAAAGACTACTAAGGCGCTTAAGAAGAAGGCTTTATAAGAACCCTAATATAATATATATTATAAATAAGGAATATACTACTTAAAGCGCTTTAAATAGATAGGTAAACTATAAAGAGTATTATGACTACGGCCTTATTATAAAATAAAGATATTTAGTATACTTAGCGCGTCTAAGGACTTTGCCCTAATAATAGCAATATTTATATTTATCTTATTAGTAAAGATAACTATATCTATTATACCTTCCCTCTCGAACCCCTTCTACTCTTAGTACTATAAGAACTTTTAGAAATATAACTACTCTCCTTACTAGAAGGTTAATCCCTACCCTTATTTAACTAATAAGAAAGGTTAGCGCTTAAGTATATATATATAAAATAAATTTATATTACTAGGTAACCCTACTAGTTATTATTACTACTTTTGCTTATTTAGTATTAAGCGTACTTTTCCCTCTATATATATATTCTATAGAAGAGTATTAACGCTTTTGACCCTATTACTATACTATAATTATACTTATATATCTCCCTTTATTACTATTATCCTCTTCTAGATATTAAGGAACCTTACTAACGCTCTATATCGTTACGCGCTTAGCGCTACTAGAGTAATATATATTATATATACCTAGGTATTACTTTACTATAAATAGATAACGCTCTAAATATAAAAACGCTAAGTATATTACTCTTAACTAAATTTATTACTACCTACTTAATATTAAGATCCCTTATAATAAGCCTAGATATTATATTTATAACTAAGAAATCTTTAAGCGCGCTCTTAACTAAGAGACCTAATATTATAGAACTAGTTATAATATTTCTAATACCCTATTTATTATCTACCAAGGTACTAATATTTACGTAGTTACCTAATTACTATTTATAAACTAAATTAAGTTCTATTACTAATTTCCTAATACTATCTTAAACCTTAAGTAGCTATAACTCTATAGTATTATATAGAACTCCCTTGAATATAACTTATATTATACTACTAATATCGCTAGTATACCTATTTCTATTAATTCTAGAGAGGCTTTAAGTAGAGATAATAAACCTATTACTACTAAATATAATTAAGCTAATAAACCTATTAATACTAATTAGGCTAAATAGTCCCTTAATACTAGCTAACCTAACTAAGCTACTAACGTTATTAAATATCTTAAACCTTAACTATTAACTAATATTATTATAACTAGTACTAGATTAACTCCTATTGCTTAGAATAAGACTAATAAGATAGCTACTCCTAGGAGGTAAGCTACTAGCGTTAATACCCCTAATATAACAGATATTATTAAGGCTATTAAGGGAATGCGAACCTATAGTAAATATATTAGCTATATCTCTATACTACTTAATAGATATAAGGAAACCTAGATCGCTCTAACTATAGCGCTCTCTAAGGGTTATATTACTAATATTAGCGCTATTACTCTTAACTTAGGCTAATTTATTAAGTTAGCTACTAATAAGTTTAACTTTATTATAGTAACTATTCCCTAGTGACTAATATAAGAGACCCAGGGCTTCCTTAGCCCTAAATAATACCCTACTACTAGGTTACCTACTAAGCGTATAGTATTAGCTACTAGCCTAGATAATTACCCTAATATTAACCCTTCCTCTAATATTAGCCCTTTTAATACTACTAACGCGCCTAGCGTAGCTAAGATACCTAATACTATTACTAGCGTTAAGAAGATCGTTATTACTAACTAGCAATCCTATACTTATATTACTAGCCTCTATTACCTTACTTATTCCTATATAAACTTCCTAACTACTTAGGAGGTAATTAACATATTTCTTTAGCGCCTCTACTTCTTTAATATAACTAACCTTACTACTACTTACTATACTAAACGCCTTACCCTATATATACCTATCTAGAATAGCTTAATTATCCTTAGTCTATACGTATATATCCGCGCCCTTAACTCGTTTATAACTAAATAAATTATCTGGAACCAAGGACTTAGCGCTATATTACTATTCTTTATTATTAAGTAGATACTATAATATAAGTTCCCTAGTATATATACTAAGGATAATACTTATATTAGTTAGGCTATAGTTAATAGTAATAATAGGGGCGCTATCTATACCCTTTTAGACCTTAATAACCCTAAGGCTATAGATATAGCTAACTTTTAATATAAATACGCTGCGGACCTTTAAGGCCTTTATGCTAATATTACCTCCCTCGCTACCTCGATTATTATAATTAAAAATAATAATATTACTAAGTTATACCCTAAGGTTAGTAACGAATCTCGCTACTTATTTCTAGAGTAATATAAGGATAATACCTAACTAGCTACTACTTATAGTATTAGTATTAACTAACTACTAGCTATAGCTAAAGGGATTATTAATAATAAGAATAAAGACTACCCCGACCTCTTAAAGATAGCTAATACTACGCCTAAGACTCCTTTAGCCTAAAGTAGGATACAATAAAATATATAGAATAGAAAGGAAGTAAGGCTATGTATAGTTATTTATATTAAGCTCGGAATTACACCGCAGCCCCTTCGCAAAAAGACTATAACAAATTCACCTAGTTCGCAGGTATAATTCGGGAAATACTATATAGGTATTTTAACCTATACCCTCTACTAGTTAAGGAAAATAAT